>DWAN01003797.1:0-12947 GCA_018230445.1 Heliconius hewitsoni
GAAATATAAATTTAAGTAAATATTTCATCTCCTCGAGTGGGGATCGAACCCATAATTAGTCGGTTTTACAATCACACTTTGTGTCGCTGTTATGGGTTGGTGTGTCATCATTCAGCGTTGAGTTCTGACACTCAACACGCAATGCCTTCAGAATTTGTCGGGAAGTGACAAATGGAGTGTCCTAACACTAAGCTTCCTCTTTCTATGTGAAGCTGAACAAAAATATAAAACTATTTTACTGGAATTTAAACAAAATAATGTTTATTTTCATAGGTGGTGGATTTGCTCTATCGAATGCAGCAAAAAAGGAATATACAGATTTAAATGGAAAAATAGGACTTATATTAAAAAACCTCAAAACATTGCCAAATATGTTAATTATTTTGTTAATAATTGTTTTCACCGTTTTCATAACAAATTTTGCATCGAACGTGGCGGTCTGCAATGTTATTGCACCTATCGCAATGCAATTGGTAAATAATTTCGTATTATAACATATTATCTAATAATTACTCATCATTTAGGCCAGTCGTGGCGCAGCGGCACAAAGTATGACTGGAAAATCGACTGGTTGTGGGTTCGATCGCCAATCGAGGGAAGGAATTATTATTTCTTAATATTTTAAGTTCTTCGCTCTTGCGCCAAGTCAAAAGCCACACTTTGTGCCGACACGACTGGTCTCGAATATAATTATATTTTTCTTTATAGGCAAAAGAAATAAATCAAAATCCCTTATGGTATGATATAGCAGCAGGTCTATCGTCTTCCTACGCTCTGTGCTTGCCTGTGGGTACACCCGGCAACTTAGTTGTTCAAAGTGCAGCTAGCATACCGACTTCCAAAATGGTGAGACTATTTTTAATTTTTCGAATCATTATAACAAACATTTAGGGCCATCGTTGGCTAGTGGCACAGTAGTGTGCTTTAGACGAGACGGTTGTGGGTTCGGTTCGGAATGAAAAAATAATATTTTCATTTTCCTCGCTCTGGTAACGAGGTAAAGCGCGGCGTTCCACTGAAAGTGGGAAAAAGAAGTGACTTAATGGAAACGAAGTGTCTTGACACTAGACTCCCTATGTTCCCTCTGCCTACTATATGTCAGACTATCAACATTATAATGAAAATAAAAAAAAGAATCACTCCACGGGCATCATACGCCAAAATACTTATAAAAATACTTTGTAGCAACAAAATACAACAGACAGATTTTACTTTCTGTATCATGGGAAGCTAACAAAGATCTAATATAGTGATCGTTCACTTCGTTCCACACTTTCATATAAAACATTTTAAGGTAATTAATGCTAATATTAGCATTGAGTGACTTTACTGACTCATTTTTCAGATAAAAGCTGGTATTGTGCCCACAATCACAATAATTATAATATCGTGGGTTTGCATTTGCTTTTGGGCGCCTGTGGTTTGGCCCGACTTATTCATTTTACCAGATTGGACAACAGAATGAAGGAAGTTATTGTATATCAACTTAAATATTTAAAATAAATCTTTTAAGAAACATTTAGCCTATTATTATAAGAAAACATCATATTTGCCTACTTGTTTATGTTGAAATAGTAAAAAAACAAAGTCACTATCAATCTATTCATCAATTAAAATAAAAAAAAGACTATGTAAAATAATCTTTATTTTAGCCCACTTTAGTACAATAAAGAAATTAAGTAAATCATATTTAATAAAATGACAATAAATAATATAGCGTTAAAATATAACGAACTAAATAGAGATAATGAGAGAGAGAGAGAGAGAGTAGTATAAAATAAAACATATTTCTTCATCAAAATCCTTAAAACACTTACTATAAATAATAATCATTTTACATTAAAGTTTGGTGAAAGTAAAATTAGTATGTATTTAAAAGCCCGGTGGTGGTGCTTCTTCGCCTCCACCGCCTTCTCCACCGCCACCACCGCCACCACCGCCACCGCCACCACCACCACCTTCAGGAGCACCTTCTGCAGCCGGAGGTGCCACTGTGTAACTAATTATCCCCTCATTCTTCGGATCCCATATAAACGGACCCCAATAACATAACGCCAGCCATAATATTATAACACATATTATTGCACTGCCAATCGCATATTTTATCTGAAATAAAATAATGATTACTATCGACTCAAACGCGGCTTCATCCGCATTAACTTATTGCTACATTATAGTCAAATAATACGAACCAGTTTCACGCTGTATCCCGCATATAATGGAATCGGCAGAGGGAATCTAGTGTTAAGAAATTCCACAATGCCCCTGTAATTCACCTGAAAGTGTCCCCACCTTCAGCCGAATGCGTTGTGTTGTGTGGCGGAACTCAACGCCGCGCTTTGCCTTGACACCAGAGCGTTGAAATGGAAATATAAATTTAAATAAATATTTCATTTCCTCGAGCGGGGATCAAACCCACAACCACTCGCCTTTAAAGTCGCACTTTATGCCCCTGCGCCACGACTGGCTTTAATTAAATTTTGATAAACTAATAGTATACAAACCATTCTTCGAATTGGAACTTTGCCAGTGTAATGGCAGAAGTAGGCGGGAGTAAATAAAAACGGCGCCGCAAAACCCATAGAAGTGCCAATGCCAACCCCGACGGCACCTAAATAAGCATGCTTGTCCCACGAATTTGCAACACCCGGCATAGCCTGAAATAAAATAGGAGGAAACAGTGTTAAGACACTTCGTTTCTCACTTTCCGCGGACTTTTTGAAGCTTTAAGTTTTGGTTGGCGGAACTCATCGCCGCATTTCGCCTTATTACCAGAGCGAATAAATGAAAATATTTTTAAATAATAATTCATTCCTCCGAATGCGAATCGAACTCACTCACAATTTTCGGCGAGAAAAAAAATATCTTAAGTGATTTTCTTTTTTTCCTGTGAATTTTTTATCAAAATGTACGTACCATATTGAGAACAAAGGGTAGGAGCACGCAACAGGCTGCCACTCCTGACATTATATTCGCTAGGATCACAGATAGCAAGCACACTATGAGAATGGACGGGTTCCAGGATAAGTTTGTTATATGTCTCCCATAGTCAGTGGTTACTAATTTATTTAATCCACTTATACGTATCGCCGTGTTTAAAGCGACACCACCTCCTGTAAATTTAAATGAAGTTAGAAATTTAAAAAAAATTAGCTCGACACCAGAGCGAAGAAATGTAAATATAAATGTAAGTAAATATTGCATTTCCTCGAGTGAGGATCGAACCCACAACCAGTCGATTTACAGTCACACTTTGTGCCCCTGCGCCACGAGCGCCTGCACTTTTTTTATCAAGAGAAATTTGGATAATAACTTATCGCTTATAAAAAATAATTACTATTGATAACATACCCATCAATATAATGTATCCGTAATTAGTATTTTTGTCCACAAAACGCCACCACATTATAGCCGACTCTGGCTTCAAAACTCCAAGATCTGACTTTTCTTTAATAAGAAATAATTTAGAAAAATAATACATTTGAAGACACATGCATTTATTGAGTTTGATATTTCCCGTTGCATACAAAATAATTATACGTTTAAACGGTAAAAATGTCGATGTAAAATTTAAACTCTAATTTTATCGCTGAATATCTCGGGTGAAGAATAGAAACTACCGAGCGCTAATTCATTTATAGTAACTTAATCAGCTTCACGCTGTATTCCGCACACAGCAGGGTAGACAGAAGGAACATTTCTCCATTTTCCACCGAATTTGAACTATAACAATATAATTTTCTCAACAATTATCTTAACAAATGTATTATTATACTTACTTTTGGCAGAAAAATATTTAAAAATAGTTAAAGATCTAGGTAATATATGTAAGCCCACTACAAATATAGCTGCTACTGTGGCGTCTTTAATCCTAGAAATAATAATAAAAAAAACGTAAGAAATAAAAAAGAGAAACGTATGAGAAGAGAAACTCATCATTATTAAGTTATGTACTGCATTCGAAAGTATTCTTTTATCGTCTTACATTAAATTAGTATTGAGTGTGAAACAAAAGTTATCACTTATATTATATTTTAAACATCATTTAAAAAACAAAAGTATTCCGTTATAAAAAATCTAAAAACTTACAACGGAACTTCTGGCACAATGGTTCTAAATGAAGACCATCCCATATTCAACCAAATACACCATCGGAAGAAACAAAGAGCTAAGAATAGCAAGTAGAATAATATGCAAATCTGCAATATATAAAAAAATTAAATAATAATTAAATCAGCGTTAAGTGGCGGAACTTAACACCGCACTTTGTCTCGACACCAGAGCAAACAAATGGAAATATGTAATGTTAGTAAACATTTTATTTCCTCGAGTAGGGGTGGAACCCATAACCAGTGATTTTATAGTCACAATTTGTGCCCCTGCGCCAAGACTGGTCATATAATCCAAGTGTATATAATCAAAGAGCTAAAAAGAGATACATTTCTTTACTTCACATAAAGCCATCTTCTTCTTTATATAAGGTAAGCAGCAGACTTGACGAGTCAGTCAACACTCTGGTCCTTTTTTTTTACTTTTATATGTACATTGATAGATTATAATATCTAATTTAATACTAATTCTGTAGTATTTATTGTTTAGCTTCACGGTAATAGCAGGGTAGGCAGAGGGAACCTGTGAACTTAATGTTAGGATACTTCCGTTTTCCAATTTCCGCCGAACTCTGGAGGCATTGTGTGTTCAATGACGGAACTCAACGCTGCGCTTTGCCTCGTTAACAGATCGAGAAAAATAAAAATGGTATATCATTCGGAAAACAAATTAAGAAAAAAATTGTGCATATTACGTTCTCATAGGCTTTATGCGGTGGTAGAGCGCTTCGGTGCTGTAATAACAAGTTTCTCATTTCGGCCATACTGTTCCCGCTCATTGGCTTACCAATGACCCTGTAAAATGTTGATTTTATTCATAAATAAAATATACTAAATTTTATAATGTATAATAATACATATTGGTTTAATAATAAAAAAATGAAATAAATCAGCTTCTCGCTGTATCCCGCATATAGCAGGGTAAGCAGAGGGAACCTAATGCTAAGACACTCGTTCGCGTTTCTTTACCTTTAGCTTTTCGCGTTATTGCTCTGGGCAATGAAAAGAAAAAATATTAATAAATAATATTTCATTTCCCCAAATTGGCATCGAACCCACAACGGTCGCGTTACAATTACACTATTATGCCTTTAAAAACAAAAATAAATATATATAACACAGAACTTACCAATTTATTAAAAGCATATGATACAAGAAATTGAAAATAAACATAGCAAACGCTACGGGAAACGCGAAACACGTATACTGTAAGTAATTGAACAGATCCGGATACTCAGAATCTTTACCAGGATGCCTGATATAGAAAAAAAGAATATATTAATATTTTTATGATTTTATGTACATAAATTATACAATAGCGTATATTTTAGCTTTCAAAAAAATAATATAAATGCATTTTTCGATTTTTTAAGGAAATATAAGTAACAAAACATACGTGCACCAAATAGCTCGCATGGCTATAGTCGTCAATGCTGCGTGCAGTATAGCAGTGCTACCTAAGGAAGAATTAGATTTTAAGATAACAGAATCAATATACTTAACTTTTCGGTTACTTACTAACTGAAACACGACACAGCTTATACATCGGCTTAGTTTATTTTTTATTTAATTTAGTATAGAGGCTATTCGTGGTGTAGGGGCACAAATGTGTCCAAGTTGGAATTAAGAAGAAAAAGAGATTAAGATGAGAGAGAGAAAAAAAAAACTTTGAAGAGCAGATCTAAAACTTTATAGCTCTAGACATATAACGTGAGTTAAAATCACTAATTTGCAATACTCTTCATATATATCTTTCCTAGTTCAAAAGAAATACTAAATACAAATATATATTATTGATAGGTATATATTTATCTATCTGTATAAATAAACCTTACCAATTGACGACGCAACTTGTATTGAATTCAAAACAATATATCGCATCTCGTCATAGTCGGGCTCAGTTTGTCTATACCTGGCCGTGTTCGTCTAAAACATAAAAATATTTATAACACTCAAAATAATAAAAAAAAATCAATAATTAAATATGAATAAAAAAATACTACAGTACTTTTGTAATTTTAGTTAATATGCTTCTTATTACTGAAATATTTACCTGCAAATTAATATAAGCCGGAGTCATAAATTGCATTATAGTTGACGTCACAATCAGTCTATTAGAAAACATAGACAAAAAGAAAGCAGCAGTATTCGCTTTAAGTATTATTCTGAAAACAACCAAATTAACTTCAAAAATATACGAAAGCCACTATTATGGTCTAATGTTAAAAAATAGCTTCACGGGCGGCGGCTGTGAGTTCGATTCCCACTCGAGGAAATGGATTATTATTTATGAATATTTTCATTTCTTCGCTCTGGCGCCAAGGTACAAGTCCGGTGTTGAGTTCCGCCACTCAACACTATTTAAAGTTTTGTAATAAAATAATGATTTTAGCCTAAAATTTCTGACCTTTTAGCAGAAAATTGACAGCTGTCGCCAGAACACAAGAACCATAAGATGAGGCGACGGTCAACTCCACAACTGTTTATGAGTAAATGTATCATTCCAGCGAGTATAAGTAAGCCTATATTTTCCTGTAAAAATTTGCATTTATATTATTGGTTTGACTTTTTCAGTTTAGTCTTATTTCAGCATATTTAAAAAAAATACAAAAGATCTATAGATATATAAATATTAGATGAGAGTTGATTATGGTAGCTTTTTATGGTACTTTTGGTCAAGTAACGCAACTAATAAAGACGTGATGATTTGTTTTTGTACAATGTACGCACGCACTTAAAATATTTTAGAATTTATTTTATATTTAATTAGACAAATTAAACTCTAAATAATTCAGCTTCACGTTGTATCCCGCACACAGCAGAGTAGGCTGAGGGAATCAAGTGTTAAGACATTTTTTTTTCTAATGGATTTTATTGCTTTTGACCTGGACTGATCTTGACAGCGTCACGGAGCTTGGAGGGGCGACAGTAGCTCGCCTCTGTCATCTGAGAGTGCCGGTGTCACTGTGTGCCGGGAGAGTCACGGAGAGTAACATCTCTGGCTTGGAGCAAGCCCAAAGGCTTTATGTGAACGGCGCTGAGATAGATCAGCTTGGCGACAGGCTTTCATCAAGGCAGTGGATCCCTAGTGTTAAGACACTCCGTTCCCCACTTTTATTATAAAAGTAACTTACGTTAAAATAACATTTGCAAACATCTACAGTGGGCATGACACCAGCCATAGGTAGAAGGAACATCGGGATGAATCCTGTCACCGGAATATTCACTGGTTGCAATAGAAAAAACCAAAACATCCATATCCAGAGACATTTTATAGTTATATCGTGCTGAAAAAAAACGTATTAATTGAGAAGGATCATACTTATAATTTTTTTTTATAAAAATAACTGGTAAAAAGGGTGTGACTGTAACGCGGTGATTGTGGGTTCGAAACCAACTCGAAGGTGTTAATTATTATTTATTTATATTTTCATTTCTTTGCTCTGACAACAAGATAAAAGCTCGGCATTGAGTTCCGCCACTCAAGACGCAAAGTCTCGAATTCGGATGAAAAGTGAAGAAAAGAGTGTTTTGATGTCAAATTCTCCCTGTACATTAAGCCGTTAGCGGGATAAAGCGTGAAGCTAAAAAAAATCAGTACGCTTCGTCTAGCTAGAGCGGGAATATAGCTAATTCATTTCTTTGAGTGAGCATCGAACATACAACCATCGTGCTTACACACAATTTGGACACATATATATGCCAACAAAAATTTTGTGGGATCATTATTGTCTTAGTTACGTAGCTAACCTGTTATGATAATCTTAAATAACTATTTAGGCCGTCGTGGCACAGGAGCACAAAGGTGCTCCTGTTGGGGATTCTTTTCCAATGCGGGGGATTGTAATTATATTTTATCATTTCTTCGCTCTGGTGACGAAAACCAAACAAAACGCGGAGCCCCCAATCAACATGAAATATCTCCAGAATTCGGCTGAAAATGGGAAACGGAAGTGCCTAAATATGAACAGAGTGTCTTAACACTAAGTTCCCAGGTTGCCTACTCAGATATTTGCAGGATAAAGCGTGAAACTGATTAACATTAAGATGATTAAATGACTATTGTTTATTTGATACAAGTTAACTCACTTTCCCTTTCTGCGGTTGCCATGACAGTAAAATTATCGGCACTATGCATCCAAGTAGTCCTCTAAAATGTACTAGGCCAATATTTTTTAACCTCGGCACTATACCCTTCACTGGTGTACGAGGATCTTTTCTTCTACTATAGTGGTAAAATACATATTATTTTATATTAGTAATTATAATTTTGTATCACTAAAGAGCTTGTAAAGAAATTTAATTCAGATTAAAATAAAAAATAAATCAGCTTCACGCTGTATCCCGCACGCAGCTGGGTAGGCACAGGGAATCTAGTGTTAAGACACTCCGTTATCCACTTTTTGCCGAATTCTGGAGGCATTGCGTGTTGAGTAGCAGAACTTAACGCCGCGCTTTGCCTCGACACCAGAGCGAAGAAATGGAAATATAAATTTAAGTGAATATTTCACCTCCGCGAGTGGGGATCGAAACCACAACCAGTGGGTTTTACTGTCACCCTGCACCACGACTGTCCTCGTTAATTAAGATTATGTATAATTATATAAACATTTAATCATAACTGTTTGTTAATTTATATATTTTATTAAGATTAAGAAAATTATACTATTAATTTAAATTCGTATAAAATACTTACAATAGTGATGCTAATCTGAAATAAATGAATGATTTTTAAATTAGTAATAAAATATCAAATAAAATATAATATAGGGTAGATGTTAGGGATGCGTTGTAGATTCAATTTTTGGTTAAGTACTAGAACTTTCTAATGAAATTATAAGTAAAAAAAAATGTTAAATATCGCAATATACTTTATAATACTTACGCCCCCATTTTTGCTTGACATTGAATAAATATTACATATATTTGTCAAAATGACTTATCGATATGTATTTTAGCATAGAATTTGTTTTAAAATTTAAATATGGAAACAATTTTTTTGAGTATAAGGTTATATGTGTATTCAGAGCATATTAAATTTACTGAACAAATTTTCTTTCTATAGATATTAATAATAATCAAAAAAACGCTTTACAATTGATATTTTTCTTATTTAATATTTTTTTTATAAGTTTTTTATAGTTAGTAGTAGACAGTGCGTTATAAATAACACAATAATCTTATATGTGGGTAAGTTCAAATATACGTTACTCTTCTCAAAATAAATATAAGTGAGTAGTGAGGATAGTCAGTTGTGATCGGATAATAATAAGATCGGGTACACCTCAGCTTGCATTTTTTTCAAATCTATCTCGAAAATACTACAAATTGGCCACGAGGGACTTATCTACGTTTGCATATAACGTTAAACGTGTATAAAGTGCATTATATTATACATTTTCGAAGATAATATAAAATAGGCGTTTTTTGGGAGTACGCTCGTTTTTGATCACCGTTCGCATCAATGGAATATTTATATTAGTCGGTTTAAGCAATATTGTACAGCTAACAATATTAGCGAGGAAAATGATAAAGCAGGAGTGAAACGTCGAGCCCTGTTATTAACATCTTTTGCTGAGGACATGTATCGTATAGCGAAAGACTTAGAAAACATAGAACACAACGCGTTACTGCAAAAGCTCACCAGTCGTTTCGTAGTGAAGAAAAGTACTTTTGTGGAAAGATATGTATTCTATAAAGCAGAACAGCATCCTGGGGAAGACCTAACAGAATGGGCAGCTCGAGTTCGCAGCCTAGCGCAGCATTGTGAGTATAAATCAGATCTTGACACCGTTTTAAGAGATAGATTTGTGTTGGGGCTGTAAAATAATAAGGAAAAAGAAAAAATATTCGCTGAGAATATTGAAACATTGTCATTTAATAAAGCTCTGGAGTTAGCAGCAAATATTCGATGTGCGCGGTTAGCACTACGTGGCGCGAGCATCGAACCTGCGACTTCGCCACACGATGGACGCAGGTGGCGCCACCGAGGTGTTCGCGGTGCGAGCATCGGCGACGGCGAAGTTGAATAACGTGAAACCGGTTTGTGCAGTGTGCGGCTACAGGAATCAAAGCAAAAATGAGTGTCGTTTTGCAGATTATACGTGTCGCAAATGTAACAACGCATGTGCGGAAAAAAAATTACGAAATATAATAATTTTTTAAAGAAGAATGAGGACGACATGGAAAAAGGTGATTTAAAGTGTTTCAATATTAAATGTATAAACGGGGCGATTACGAAAACAATTTTAATCGGCAGCGAAAGATTGTTATGTGAATTAGACATCGGTAGTGCCGTGTCCGTGTTGCCATACGTGTACGAGCGATGTTTCGCGGGGCGGTGCAAGTTGCAATCGTGTCGTTTGGTTTTAAATTGTTATAATGGCAGAAAGATGCACCCTTTAGGATTTTTAGTGGTGCTTGTTGAATATGAAGGTCACACACAAATGCTTAAAATATATGTTTTAAATTGTTCTTTTCATCAGCCGGTACTTTTAGGTCGAGATTTTGTAAGTGCGTTTAACTTACAGTTATGCCAGTTGACATGTCATAGTATAACGGATGATTAAGTATGTAACAGTTTGACAGAAACCTTTAAAAAGCTGTTTGTAAATGAATTAGGCCGTTTTAATAAATATAAAATTATACTAAAAATTAAACCAAATTCACAACTAAAAATTTTTAAGCCCCGACCGGTTCCTTTTGCTTTAAAGCCAAAAGTGGAGTTAGAATTAAAAAGGTTAGTGAGTTTAAATATTTTGGAAAAAAATAGACCATTCAGATTTTGCTACGCCTATAGTACCGGTTTTAAAGGTTGTACGCATTTGTGGAGATTTTTCAGTTACATTAAATAAAGTTTTATACACGGACAATTACCCGTTACCAAGAATAGAACTGTTATTTTCTAAACTACATGGTGGGGTGGAATTTTCAAAAATTGAACTGTCTAGGGCCTATAACCAGTTGGCTCTAGACGATTCTAAAAAATTGACGTGCATTAATACTCATAAGGGGTTATGCCGTTTTAATAGATTAGTTTTTGGGTTAGCTAACGCCCCTTTTATATTTCAACAAGCAATGGAGCAATTATTGTCTGACATAGAAGGAACGTGTATCTTTTTAGATGATATATTAATAACGGATCCTACTAAAACTATACATTTTGAAAGATTAAAATTAGTGTTAAGTAGGTTACAAGATGCGGGTCTACGGTTAATGCGGGATAAATGTGAATTTTCAAATCTTCAGTGGAATATTTAGGTTTCATAATTGACAAAAACGGGTTGCATAAGTCAAATCAAAAAATTAAAGCAATACTAAATGCTCAGTGTCTAAAAAACGTCAGTGAATTGAAATCTTTTCTCGGCATGGTTAACTATTATAGGTGTTCCGTTCCAAACACGTCGAGCATATTGAATCCGTTGCATTCATTATTAAAAAAGGGGAGCCATGGATTTGGGGGAAATTACAGAATGATGCATTCACAAAAATTAAGCAAGAATTAATATCGGATCGAGTTTTAGCACACTATAATCCCGAGTTGACAACTATAGTGACGGGGGACGCGGGGCCCGCAGGGCTGGGTGCGGTGCTCACGCAACGGCAGGCGGACAGCTCGGAGCGCGTGGTGGCGTACGCGTCGCGGTCTTTGTCTAAGGCGGAACATGCTCAAATACAAAAAGTAGCGACGGCGATAGTATTCGCGGTAAAGAAATTTCACCACTATTTATATGGACGTACGGTTCCATTTACGTCACGCACTGATCATAAGCCATTGTTATCGATTATCGGAACAAAAAAAGGCATTCCTGAACTAGCCGCGAACCGTTTGCAGCGCTATGTGTTATTTCTATCCGCGTATAATTATAATATAGAATATGTTAAAGGTGAAAATAATACAGCTGATTTTTTATCGCGGTCGGTGCCCATTGGAAATAACATGGAGATAGACGATAAGGAAATTGATAAGTCCAGTATTGTATATTTTATATCGGACATTTTTTTAAAACCTATAACTGTCAATGAAATTAGGAAGGAGACGGAGAGAAATGAGATTCTAAGAATAGTGATTAATCACTTAAAAAATGTGTGGCCGCGTAATGTGAATGACCTGAACCTGAGACCTTATTTTTGTGCCGTTTAGAATTGTCTTTAGAAAATAATTGCTTATTACGGGGACATAAGGTTATAATTCCACCAGTTTTTCGAGACAGATTATTAAATTAATAACGTTCCTCTCATTTCGGAATAGTAAAGATTAAAATGGAAAATATACGGAATATACGGAATAGTAAAGACTAAAATAGAAGTAAATTTTTAAGAGATGCTGAACTTAAATTCAACACCTCAGCTTGCATTTTTTTCAAATCTATCTCGAAAATACTACAACTGATAATGTGATTTCAAATGAGAAACAATTTACACAAATGGCAGTGTTTATTCAAGGAAATGTAACAGTAAAATATTTCCATGACACATAAAAGTCACATAAGTTTACGAATTTGAAAATCACTCCTCTACCTCTTTGATTTTCACGTCTACTTTGCTTTCACTGCAAATGTAATTTCAAATACGTCAAGTAAGGTGATGTTGTTACCATTTATCGATATGCTATTAGGGGGATCCATGTCTTCATGAATCAAACGGGTATGGTCCTTCTGTATGGATCAGTGCCCACCGCTCGGTCGTGCCGAGGTGGTTTATCTTCGATCAGAGTTCTTGCTCCAGCTCCAAACATCACGATTTCCTCTTCACATGACGGTGGAGGCTCAACTGCTGAAGTGTCTAAAAATCTGCCGCTGGCCACCGAAGCCTGTGATTGAAATATAGATGCACTTC
>DWAN01003798.1:0-12945 GCA_018230445.1 Heliconius hewitsoni
TCATCTCCTCGAGTGGGGATTGAATCCACAACCAGTCGGTTTTACAGTCACACTTACTTAGTGCCGTTGCGCTACGACTGGCCTCAATAATAATTTAGTGCACGGTTCAACATGATCAGTAGTTAGCTCATTGGCTCTCCACTGACATCCAACCAGCACTTCCTGGGGAATCCGTTACAGTCCCCAAGACTCCTCCAACCGTGAAAGAATCCTCCTCCAAGTAAATTTGAAGTTGAAAATATACTCTAAACAGAATTGCTAGATTTTCTTATCTTGTTTGTTTAAAAGATACAGCTGCAACTAATAAACGCGAGATAAAAAATAAAACCAAAAAAACTAAAAATCTACACCATGTGTGATAATGATTTTTTAGTTTCGTGTATAGAATGTGCTCGGTGACATAAAGGTTATGTGCCTAAACTCGTAAAGCTTACTTTTAACCTCCGATGACTTCCACTATTCAGGTTCATCATCAGACCAGCTCGATGATACCATTTTATTATATTTTCCACAGAGCTACCTATAACTAGCAATGCTGTGAATTAAACTTACAAGTGGCCCAAAGTGCGTTTCTTAGATTTTATATCATAGTTATAATTTAAAAGTTATAGCTTTCATGCTGTATTCCGCACAAGGAAACATAATTAAGACACTCCGTTTCCACACTCCGCCGAATTCTGGAGCCATTGAACTCAACGAAAAAAAATAAAGAAAAGAACAGAAAATTAAATAAATATTTCATTTCTCTGTGCCCTTACGCCACGACTAGCCTGGATAAAATTACAAGTTGAACTAATAAAATTGTGTCAATAATAGCCAGTTATATGAAACATAAAAGTAATATGAAACATCTTGTACCCTTGCTAGGAATAAAGTGTGGAACTATTATAATTATATTAAATTTTCAGATGTAAAGGAGAAGAAGATACAAGAACTGATTATAGAGATCAATATTTACACAGGTATAAAATTAGCTATAACTTTATTAATATTACAAAACTGTAGAGTTTGTCTGATTTTATGCGCTGATCTCAGGAACTGGTAGTTCCTATAGAAGTATTGCTTTTGTGTTTCGTACAAAATATTTTCCAGGATGTTCCGGGATGATTTATTTCATTGGTTTATACTAATTTAATGACATATGGCATATATGCCACATGTCATTAAATTATAATTTAAATACTATAATAATGAATGTATATACATTCTATCTATCTATTTGCAGATTAAATTATTTTTCAAGTCCAAAATAAAAAAAAATAAGTTTTCGTAAAAAAAACCTCAATTTTACCTTTAAGCTGATCTGCCTGTGTAAAAGATAGTAAAAAAAATGAGGTGAGTACCAGACTATTCTAGGGCAGGCACTGCCCCACCGACTCTTTTAAATTTAAATGGTTTCTCTAAAAAAAAATTTCAGATGTAGTAGCTACGGCAAATGTTCAGAAGAAGAAAGTGAAGGTCGGGAGGAGGTTGTGACCAGCACTGCTGAGCCCTGGGGTGACAGACTTGGTACTACGATTCATTCAATTTTAAAAAATAAAATCCAAATATTCATCATTCAATTAAGATACTAGTTGAATCGTCAAGTTACATAAAAATATCAGTAGTGTCAGTCCATGTCCTACGAGAACTCATAAGACCAAAGCAACGAAAATATTTAATATAAATTATTAAAATATCCCACACGTGCGAATGAAATCTCCACAACCATCAAATAACCAATTTAACTTAAATTTCTCAGTTGTGACGCAGGCAGGGACACAAGCATACGACTGTCAACGTGACAGGCTGTGGGTGCGATTCCTACTCGAAGAAACAAACTATTTAATAATGTTATTTCCTCGCTCTGGTAACGAGCGTGGCGTTAGGTTTCCCCACACAACACACAATGCCTTAAGAATTTGGCGACGGCTGTCATATTCCAGGAAGGCGTGAGGGTTGGGCACCGGAGCCCGGCATTACTTAATGCGAGATGCAGTGGTAAAAAGCGACTACTTCAAGCCGAAAATTATCATTTTAGAAACAATATCTACTAAAGTTTCAAGTGTCAAAAGCTCAGAGATAAAAAAAACAGACAGACAAACCGACAAACATAATAAATAATGTCCCCCATTATAGATTTTCTTATATATCTTCCATCTACAGACATCGTTCTATTATAAATTATAAATATAATATAATTTACGAAATGTCCGATGATATCATGAAAATGTAACTGGTAATTGTACGATTTGTGCACGGCCTAATATTGTATATTATTTCTCAGTGAGCAGTTCTCATGGCGCCACGTCCCGCTCTGATGCTGCATCACCTCATCATCACGTCTCTACCACTAATGCTGGTAAATATTCTCTTTTGATGCTCTTTTTTTCACCTTCACGCTGTATTCTGCTTTTATCAGTGTAGGCAGAGGAATCTAGAGTTAGAAAACTAGACGCCGCACTTTGTCACGTTATCTGAACGACGTAATGAAAATAAAAATTTTATGCGCTGTTGTTGTTGTTGTTTTTAATTTTATTTGTTTTGTCTGGAACTCTAAGTCCAGCGCTGAGAGTTCCCTCTCGCGCTTAGAATGTACCATGTATCATGACACATCGGGTAGCTATTTTCATTTGACCACGAGCGATGTTACAAATAAAAGTTATATTTGAATATAAAATTCTGAACACAACTCAATAGAAACGATTGTATCGGAGTTAACTTCAATGTACCTATGCTTTACTAAGATTTATTTAGTTATATTATAGAACTATTATTATTATGAGGCCAGGCGCCGCATTTTGCCACGCTACCAGAGCGATAAAATTTTAAATTAAATATTTAATTTTCTTGAGTGACAATCGAAATCACAATCTGCCGCGTTTGCTGTCGCACGCTTGTGTTCCTGCGCCACGACTGGCCTATTGTATTGTATTGTCTATTTTGTTGTCAGTAGGATCGTCAGGGGGTCGTCGTGGAGCACTTCAACTTTGGCAGTTTTTGGTGTCCTTACTGGCGGAGGGCGCTCGGTGTGTGGCGTGGACCGGCAGGGGACTGGAGTTCAAATTGCATGAGCCTGAGGAGGTACGTGTATAGTCATCTATATCGTACCCATATTATTTTATCATCAGTATTGTATTCATGGGGCCTCAAATTCGTTCACGGCCTCAAACATGGCTGGCGGTATTGGCAAATTGTTTTGTTTTTTTCACGTATCACTTCCCCAAGCAGGGTTCGCAGGGAACCTAGTGTCGAGACACTCCTTTCTCTTCACTTTCCACATAAATTAAAACATTGCGAGTTGAATTTCCCTTTTTAAACAATTAAAAATGTGTTCTAATAACTTATTTGTATTGGTAGAAGCTAAGAAAATGTTAATAATACATTCCTCGGACGACCTCAAATGAAAAAAAAATGTATAACATATAAATTACAACAAGATGTGGGTTCTATTAACACTCGAGGAAAAGAAATATTTTATATTTTAAGGGCGGCGTTAAGTTCCGCCACTCAACACGCAATGCCTCCGGAATCCAGCGGAAAGTAGGGAACGAAATTGTTTTAATGTGAAAGGAGTGTCTTAACACTAAGTTCCCAAGTTCCCTCTGTCTACCTGATATATGCGGGATACAGAGTCAAGTTAGGCAAATGTTTGAATTACAACAAAATTTATAATCACAATACCTTGAAGAAGCCTGAAGAGTGGAGGAGAGAGTGAGTTTTAGCCCATAAACTTACATTCAGGTCTCAAGTTCCAAGCACAGCATCCTCACAACAGGACATCACAGGAGCTTGAGGCCGTCACGGTAAAGTGGCACATCGTCAAACTGTAAATTCGTTGTTTCGATGCCCATTCGGGATATTGAACTACTCGTATTTTCAATTCTTCGCTCTGGTAGGCATTTCTTAGCAAGATTCAACGCTACACTAAGTATTGCCATTTAATGTTTTGAAAATTGTATAGTGCGTGAGGAACAGAGTGTCTTAACACTAGGTTCCCTCTGCATACTCTACTTTATGCGGGTACAGTGGGATCTTTTTTTAATAAGAGTATCTTTAATCTAGGTAGCGCGGCGTTGGGGTGCCCAAAAGAACCGTCCTGCGATGAACTATGACAAGCTCTCACGTTCTTTGAGATATTATTATGAAAAAGGCATTATGCAGAAAGTTGCAGGTATTTAAATAATATATAATATGTAGCAGGATAGCAGATACTAGCAGCATATACTAAAATAAATAAGAGACCACGTTGCATAGTGGTCACAGTGTGACTGCAAACGCGAAGGTTGTACGTTCGATTTTCACGGAGAAATTGATTATATAAGTAATATTTTTAGCCTTTTTTATGATAAACAAAGCGCGGCGTTAATTTCCGCCACTCAATAAGCAATTCCTCAATCTTCAAGAGCCCTGATGCGAGAGAGGTATACAGAGATGATAGTATTGCCGGCTACCCCGCTAGGGATAAAGCGTGAAGCTAAAAAAGTGAATAATACGAATAATCTACAAATTAACATCAATTTATTTTTCAGGCGAACGCTACGTCTACAAGTTCGTCTGCGACCCAGAGGCATTATTCAGCATGGCTCGTCCACCTACCTATGACGTCATATCCCAGCTTTACTACCCCCCCTACCTACCACCAGCTCCTCCCGCGCCCTCTCATCCACTACCCCCCTCCGTGCCTACCTCTAGTGACTATCAGAGGCGGTATTATCAGGAACATTATGAGAATTAGATTTATAGTTACGAATTTTATTTTTATTGTTTGGCCAATTTTGATTCTTGGATAATGTGTATCATTTGTTAACGTTTTTAATTTATTTGGATATTATGCCTCTTTCTTGTTTTTTTTTTATATTCTCTATCTGCAGTTTGACAGCCATCGACTGGAAGAAATAGTTTTTTTCTGTGTCTACCGTTAATGATTATAAGTGGAGTTACTATCACGAGCATATTAAATACTTCATTTACTCGAGTTTACCACTCGAAGAGATTCGAGTGCTCCTACACCGCGAGCGAGTCTATGATTAATCTTTAGATAAATAAAAAAAAAAATTCAAGAAATTAAATCAAATTAAAATTCCTTCTTTGACGTCGTATACGTCCTATAACGCAAGCCAAAATATTGTTATTGTAAGTTTTATCATTTTCTAGTCAACTCACCGGTTAAAGAATAAAAATCTAAAATCTAACCTATATACAGTAGGGTTGACGACTTGTGACTGCGCTGAAATTCGCTGTAGATGTAAACGTAGATTTTATTTAAGATTTTTTTTTACTTTTGATTATTTTCTACCCAGCGACAATGCGCAGAACTTCAGTAAATATAACTTCAGGGCGGCCACGACTCGTCGACCGTACTATACTAGATTAATCGTTACCCGTTTTGGTTCGCACAAATTAGAATGCCTAAGTTTTAGTAGTTACTTAATGGACTCAAATATTTCATTTTTATTTTATTCATAGTTATTGTAGTTTAAGGAATAAGAAAAAATATTAATTTAGATTATTTTTAGGCAACTGTGCAATATTAAGTTTAATTAAATTAAGTAAAAAAAAAATGAAAGCAATTTTGTGAATAATAAATTGGATTATAAGAAAAAAGTTGTTTATTGACCCCGAAACTGTTCTTTGACAAGTTCACCCCCATACGCCGATTGTCCTGTAGGGCCCAGGTTCGGCCCCTTATGGAGTACTGTTCTCATCTCTGTGCTGGTGCACCCCAGTATCATTTTCTCATACAATGTAGAGCCGTTTGAACCGTTGGGAACCCAGTGATCTGTGCAGAGCTTGACACATTGGCTTTGCACATCAGGTGAACCGTACGCACGTATGCCTTATTTATTTCAAAAAAAAAAATACGCCCAAAATCTATTGCCCCTGCAATTTCAATGAAATTATCAGATTGTAACAATACTCTACAAACTGATAATTGTGGAGTTAAAGGCAGCAAAAATTTTGAAACTGGTAATCCCCCACTGTACACTGGATAGTACGGTCGGTAGTCGTGGGCGCCCTGATCTCATTTTTATTATTTTCTTTCCGAGCGCGACAGAAGAATGCGCAAAAGTTGAGAAAGAATAACTACAGGGCGGACATGTCTTATAGACACTACTTACTTCAAAAGGATTTTTCTTAACCTATCTTTAGTTCAAATAAAACAAAAAAAACAATTCAAACATTTATTTATAGCAACAACAATAATATATATGTAAAAAAAATTACATAACTTTTCATCTCAATAATTAGTCAGCCTACGTGCGCTCGTTTAATATAACTCAAAAAAAAAGTAAGATTAGAGAGAATAGAAGATTAATTTTAGGCTTTATAATGTCATTATTGAAATGATAATATAATTGTGTGTGGGAATTGAACCCACACCTGTCGCGTTTACAGTCACTATATTTATAACTCGACGCCGTGAAATGGCGTTGTCTATTAGGCAGTCAGTAAGACAAAAGATTTATATGTTATATACAAATATTCCAAAAAGATTATAATTATCAACATAATATCGTGACTAAGACGAACATACGTAGACATATATATTACATATCAAAAATATTACATAATGCTTTCAAAAAAACAAATATATTGATTAAAATTAAAAAACAAAAACACACAAAATGGTCCACTAGTTATGATTCTAAAAACATTAATATATATATACACATACATATATGTAAACATTATTTTTTATATTTCATGAAGGTGTTGCTATTAAAAAAACTTATTATTCGATTATAATTGCATATAAAAAAAACTATGCCTACCCTAGAAAAATTGTGCATTTAAAACATTAATAATATGATATATGAAATCATGATTACCAAAAGTAACAAGTTAATACTGATTACTATAGTAATCAATATATTACCACTTGCACTTAATTGAATTATAATATTAACAGTTGACTCCGAAATATTTATTTTGAAATGAAGCAATATAAATCATCCTGATTATTCTTAATTAATTAATTTATTTATTTATTCATTATTTCTTTAGAAAAGGCAAAGACAATGCATAATTCATCCTATTGTTTTTTCTTAATATTAATCATAACGAATCGACGGAACCATCATAATAAAACAGATATGATCTTCTTTTTTTTATTTATATACATTAAGCCAATAACAATTTAATTATCTTCGTATTTTTAAATTAATTAAACTAAAGCCAAAACGAAATATGCAGTATTTTTTAAAAAAAAAGCTTAAACGAAAAATCATATTTACAATATAACCTGCATCAACATTTATAATTTTCTATGATTCTTTTACATACATTTCAAAAAATCTTAAGACGCATTTACAAAGTTTTCTTATACATTTGTATAAACTTCAATAGTAAGTTGAATAAAATCTTATTATATTTATTGTCGTTTATTTCTATCAGTCATTGTAAAAGGAAAATAATATTATGTTATATGCAATAAAACAAATTAATTGTTTTTCATTTAGACAGAGATAAACTATTTTTTTTATAAACGAATTGAAAAAAATAAATAAATGTGTACACAAATTTACATACGCACGTACATATGTGTCGTGGTAACATCGGAATTGACCATTTCATTGAAATATTCGATCTTATTTCTACCAATCGTATAATAAATAACATTACTTACTGACTTTTTGATTAGATAAGATATGACTTACTGAAATTTATTATTATAAAACTATGCTATTTTTAACAAGGTAAGCAGAAAGAACCTTGTGTTAAGACACTCTGTGTCAACTGAGACACTCACCCTCCGCATTTTCAGCCGAATCTTCGAGGTATTGCACTTAGTGGCTCTCATTTCGACACTACGCTTTGCCTAGTTATCAGAGCGGAAAATTAAAATATTAAACATGATATGCGCGAAGATTTTATAAAATCATCAATTCTGCTATAATGTAGTGGACATGCATAAATGTAAATTGAATTTGTCAAAAATTGCCTAATATTTACATAATGTATTAATAAAAAAAAAAACTTCATAATGTGAATAATCTGATTCTAAAATGCACATATATTTCATAACCGCATAAGAAGTTGTATTTTTTAATTATTACCACTCTGTTGAATATAAATTAAACAAAAGCAGCAATAAAACAATTGCATTGAATCCCAATCGTCATATTTTTAATAATTTTTAAGTATTTTTTAACATCTTGAATAATACAGCTCCTTTATTCTCTTCTAAATTTCTTTACAACCATACAATTCAAATGGCAACTGAACACACGACCATAACAAATAAAGACATGTTTTAAAGTAAAAAATATTACCAAAAGCACTTATAAAACCTCAATTGCATTTATATTTGTAAAATGATTACCATTTTCACTCATTTCCATAAAATATACTAATATACTTATAAATAATGCGTCATACTGATAAAAACTTAACTTCGTCTATCGCAATACTGAGATTACCAAATCATGACAAATAATGAATTATTCGGTAATAATCAATGATTACCAAAATCGTATGTAACACTGACAAGGATAAATAGCATTCATCAGATCAGTAATCATTTATTACCGTACAAGTATTCCTGGTTAGCAATTATTACGAATTTTATAATTACTATAGGGTAAGTTGGTAATTAAATATTACCGCGATTACCTTCGATTACGCGGTAACGGCGAGTGCTACGTCTCGCAAAGTCGATTTAATGGCGTCGTAAGTTGCAAACGAGATGCCCACAGCGATGGGTCCTTTGACCCAATTCATGCTCAGGCCTTTGAAGAAGCCGCGCCACCCTTCTTGGCTGCGCACGAGCGCGAGCGTGGCGGCGATGGAGGCGCAGGGGTAGGAGCGGTCGCGGCGGCGGCGCGCCGTCTGCATGCGGCGCCGCACGATGTCGAGCGGGTACGAGGCCGTCTGCGCCAGCGCGCCCGCCGCGCCGCCGCACGCCACGTTGCCGAGCCCGCTGGCCGCGCCGCCCGAGTACTCACGGTACCAGTGCCTCAAAGTGTCGTACGTGAAGAAGGAGACGCCGGCGTACGGGATCACTCCTAGCATTGTAGCTGGGTACCCTCTGCGAAACAAAATTTATATATAAACAATGAGGGAACTGCGCACCGCCTCAATTACGAGACATAGCGTGGTCAGTGAAAGATTTCAACGCTGTGCTTTGTCTACCTGAGTAAAGAAATAAAAATAATTTCAATATCATCGTTTCCTCGAGTGGGGATTCAATATCATCGTTTTCTCGAGTTGTTTAGAATCGGATGCTGTTCCGTTACACCACAGCAGCCAGTTTAGTATTAAGTTTTAACTTTTTTTTTTCTGCTCTCTCAAATTGTGGCGGTTCCATGTTACTATTGCTGCTTTTTTACTCTATCCTGTCACACATGATTTCTTTTATATTATTTTCATTATTATTTGAAGTAATCACTACAGACCAATCGTGGCGCAAGCGTGCGACTGGAAACAAGACAGGTTATGGCTTCGATTCGAGGAATAAAATTTTTAATATTTTTATTTACTCGCTCTTGTAACGAGACAAAACGCGGCATTCAGTACCGCCACTCAACACGCAATTTACCTTTTCTAAATAGCTAACTACATACATCTTTGATGGGCGGATGGACAAGCTTTGACAAGTGTCCATTTGTCCAAACGCAACTCACCTGTACAACGTCGTGACCCCTTCGTCCCTCAACACCTGCCGGAACACGGCGCTCAGCGACGGGTAGTCCGCGACGGCCATGCGCGCGCGCGCCAGGTCCAGCGGGTACGTGGCGCTCTGCGACGTGGCGCCCGCCAGCGAGCCCGCCAGCAGCAGGCGCAGAGGCGCCTGCCTGCAATCGGAGTCACTTATCGAGTGTGTGTTTTAATAATAAATATTCTTCAGGAAAAAATATTATTCATGAAGAATTAATTATTTGTTTTTCAAAACAATTGATACCCAACAAAAGCAAAACACGTAGAGTTAAATCACTCACTCAGTACTCTATAGTTTCCCCTATCCACAATCAATAATTTCTTCCAGTGTAAATGACCTGTTATCTATATCTATGGTTTATCACATAAACCCTATATTTAACAATATAAACAAAAACTATATTCATAATTCCATTTTCAACGAAAAAACAGAGGATCATAGCATTCTCCTATTGTACATTAATCTCTTTACCGTACAGAACAGAAGAGAACAGAACATGAAATGGCTCGAAATGACATGATATGATGTTTCACTTACTGAGCAGTCTGCGGGGTGTCCACACCCAGTAACTTCTTCCACTGTTCGTGCGCAGTGAACTGTATGGCGGCGTAGGGCACTATGCGGGCCATGGTCGCGCTGTTGCCGCGCCACAACGCCGTCCAGCCCTCTGTCCGGGCGCTGTGAGCCACGAAACGTATCGCCGCGCGCCATGAATACGGAATTTCACTGAAAAACCCATAAATTATAGTGTCATGCCACATTTCAAAAAGTATGTTTTTTTATTTGTTTAGCTTTCCGCTGTACCGTCAAATAGTAGGGTTGGCAGAGGGGACCTAGTGTTAAGACACTCCGTTCTCTACTCTCTTCCGCATTCTTGATATATTGCGTGTTGAATAGTGATATTCATTATCATAGTAATTATAAATATGTAACTTTATTATAGTAACTATAAATATATAACTTTATTAATATATATATTAAAGTGGATGTATATAGATTTTGTGTGTCATTTTACATGCTGACTTACTATCTGCGGAATTCTAATTGCGAAACTCTACGCCGTGCTGTGTGTTGTTAATTGACTAATTCATTTCCTCAAGTAAGAACCAAACCCATAACTTTCGCGTTTTCAGCCAGACGCAACGCCGCTGATGTGAATGTTATTAGCTTATTTTTAAAACTACACTCTATATTCTGCACATAGCAGGGCAGGGAGAGAGATTCTACTATTAAGACACTCCGTAAACTCTACTTCTAAAAATAGCTATCATTCTAATTTTTTATTTACCTACAAACAAAATTGTACGTAAATAAGTCGTAAAAATAATTTAACATTTATTTTTTACGAGTCATGGTTCATTTTATACTGTTTTTGTTTATCCGCGTTTAGTCTGTCATTCTCGTAGGTCACTGGGGACGGTCGTTGCCTTTGTATTTTTTGCGAATTATATTTTTATTCTCTTATATTCACGCTGCATCCCGCATACAGCGGGATGGACAGGCAGACGGATTCTGGATGTTTTAACCCCCAAGCACAGTACAATTTTCGAAATAATGCATATTGAGCGGCAAAACTCAACGCCGCACGTTAAAACGAAAATAATTCATTCTATTTAGTGTAACGAAATCAAACACCTTGACGCTTTACAGAACTTATATTTCTTCCAGAGTAAAATACTATTAAGCTTGTACAATGTCTATCTTAAATTCTAATACAATGTGATATTCTTAGAGGACCTCTTTCTTCTTCCGCTCCAAGTCTAAGTATATCTCGAATTTTCCGACCACATAAAGTCATTTTATTAATGTTCTCTGGTAACAGTTATATATTTTTATTTTAAAACACATCTTTCTATTAAACAAAGAGATTGATTTACATTTTTATAATAAAATATTGCGAATATTAAAACTTATACATATAAAATCATTACACTAGTAAGAACCGAACCCACAAACTTCGCGTTCACAGACGCTGTGTCCCTGCCCCACGACTCTCGTTGTCGTATTTGTTAAAATATTTTCGATTCCCCGCTTTTGCACGCATTCATATACTCTTATATGGTAGACTTCCTTTAATCTTAAACATCCATATGAAGGAATGAATTAATGAATATTTTCATTTCTTTCTTTTTGGCATCAAAACAAAAGTCCGGTGATGAGTTTCGACACTCAACACGCAATGCTAGGAAAAAATCGACGGAGAATGCGGAACGTAGTGTCTTAACACTAGGTTGCCTCTGCCTCCTTTGTTGTGCGCGAGATATAGCGTGAAACTGACTCTATAAGTGTAACATCCTAAATAGGTCAAAATTTTCCAAAATACTTACGAAGTTTGAAAGTTAATTTTAGTTCGGTCTAGAGGCGCGATGACTGTCTTCGCGATGGCGCCGGCGGCAGCACCAGCTACTAAGGAAGTCACCACCACCACGCTGCCTGATAACTGACGACGTGTTTGTTCACCTAAAAAAAGTAATTAGCTTCACTCTGTATCCCGCAAATAGCAGGGTAAGTAGAGGGTAACCTAGCTTTATGTCTTACGTTACCCACATACTGACTCAATTTGCGATTCACTCAAAATATATTGAACTGAAATAAAACTGTTGACGGTTGAAAATATATTACTCCCTCGAGTGGGAATTGAAATCACAATTATCACTATCCCTAAGCCCACTCACGACACAATACCTCCGCTTTTTATTTTTAGATTGTTTGGATAGATTTTAAAACGCAACATGACAAATTCTGTTTTTCCGTTCGTCTCTTAAACCTTAGGGCCCCCTACACTCCCTAACCAATGTATATAGCACTTTTTCAATCTCCATTATGCCTTCTTCATTCTACGTGACATTGGCGAAGTAAACTGTGCTCTACTGGCACGCCTAAAAGCCATAAAATAAACAATCAATCCAATCACATAAATATAGATAAACGATATGAATCCACACCTTTGCACTAATAAATGTTGGTTATATTTACATATTATCAAAATCTTTTATTATGAGAGAGTTAGTGACGCAAGTTAATAAAATAATATTATTAAGCCTGTTATATATTATCCTAATATATCTAATGCGATAATAAACTGACAGTGCGCAGGAGTTGATATTTTTGTATTCTTTTCACATTCTTAATAACTGTAAATATGATAAAAAGATGACTCCGAGAATAGAAAAAAAAATATTTATAATAACAATAATCCCGACTGCATAAAACTAAAAAGAAAATAAACAAGCCCAATAGTTAAAATAAAAAATAAATCAGCTTCACGCTGTATCCCGCATACAGCAGGGTAGGCAGAGGGAACC
>DWAN01003799.1:0-12944 GCA_018230445.1 Heliconius hewitsoni
TGTACATATTTTATTCTAAAAACTGATGTAATCAATCCTGTATAAATGTGCAATATAGACTTTATATCTTATCTTATCTTATCATGCAATTCAAGCGGGCAAAGCCGCGAGCTGGCCGCTAGTATATATTATGGCTCATAAATATGCGTTGAGCTCCGCTAATGAACAGGCAATGTCTCGAAGTCGGATAGAAAGTGGGGAACGAAGTGTCTCGACACTAAGTCCTCTCTGCGTACGTTAAAGTTATGTTATTTTTACAAAAACAACACATATTATAAACGGATGAGGAAGTATCTTAATAGGGACTAAATTTATCAATGTCATATTAGGTTCCCCGGTGAAGGGGAACCCCACACAACGGGAAGCTAAAAGAAAAAAAAAATAGCAAATAAATTATTACTTTCCTACAATGCTAAGTTAATAATTTTTAACTTTACACATCTTTTGCACTAGAGTGTACGATAGTTAGTGACACTTTACTCAATTCTCTTCTTTTTATTTATGCAAAAGACAAGGCAAATGAGCGTTCGGGTCACCTGATGGTAAGTGACTACCGTCGCCCACGGCCCCGTGCAATCCCAGAGGAGCTACAGGTGCGTTGCCGGCCTGTACGGTGGGTTGAGCGCAGGGGCCCGGCATTACCTGATAAAGCCACTACTTCACGCCGGTTTTAAGTGCCGGGGGTGATGATCCGTAACCGAACACGTACTTTAGTCGCCTCTTACGACATCACCATGATGATCCTATTCTATTCTAGGCCGGGATCACACGGCACAAAATATCTATATATTGATTTAAATGAAGTGCTTGTGCCCCTGCGCTAAAATAGGCCTCAATCTTAATTTAGAATGTTATTTTTAATTTGATTTTATTTACAAAACTTTCAGAAGTTTCAAATTTTTATTAAATAAAATAACCATAGATTAGGTAGTTGCCGTGAACAAACCTGTATGAGTTGAACTAAAAAAAAAACTTTTAAATCATGTACATTATACGTTAAAATGCAAATATACTGATTTAACTCTGTCTATAAACGCTCAGCTTACATAACAATGTATGAGAGTAAGTTAATATGCCGTTCAAGCTTTATATTAGAATTGTTATCCATCGCACTATTAACTTTTAAAATAATCTGCTATAAATCTTGTAGATAGCTAGTAATCCTTTTGTTTCTAGAGCGACTGTTTTTTTTACTGTTCCAGACACAATAATTCGTGTCTTTTTTGAAAGAAAATAGAATATCTAATGAAATGAACATTAGCGTATTGATGAAAAAAGATGGAGATAAAGAGGCCGTCATGACGCAGGGGCACAAGCGTACGAATGTAATCACGACGACGGTAAAGTGCCACGTTGTGCGCTACTCAACACACAGTGCCTCGAGAATTCGGCTAAAATAGGGGTTAAAAGTGTCTTAAAGAAATTGGAGTGTTTTAACACTAGGTTTCGAGTTTTCCTCTGCCTACTCAGCTATGTGAAGCTGAGAAAAGTTACTGGAAGCCACGGTCACGATATAGTATACAAATAAAAAAATGGTCCTCCAGCCCGTTAACGACCGCTGGCCTCGATTCCTGCCTGCCTTGCCCCTAAAGACCTCCTCTCCTTCAATATCTTCGATGTAAGGCTAACAGTATTTACCTCATAATCATAAAAAAAAGGAAAGAGCAATGTAAACCTCGTGATAGTATACAAGCTTTATTAATTTAATCGTTTGTTCGTGAGTTATGTACTGACACACCTACATTTTTCTCGCACACTATCCTGGTCGTTCTAGACGGCCTTGGCTTACCTTTACCATTAGAACTTTTAAATGTATTTCTTTTTGCCAAATCTTACGAAATATATGAATTAATTTGACATGCAGTTTGAGATAAGGCTATATTGATTGAATTAGTCCAAAATATTTTTTTATCACTTTTATAATACTAAAAAAGACTGCGTACTTAATGAACCTATATTAACTATTATATAGTATAATAGACCTCTTTATTTAATGAAAAGATATTTTTGAAAATAAGTTTATTGAACTACCACCAGATGACTCTATTAAAATTACGCTTTATGTAGATTCGAAACGAACTTTTAAACTTAGAGTAGAAGGGGAGAGGTCTCTAGAGGACCTATTGCGGGAGGATCATAGTGATCCTCCTGCAATTCATCGAGGCTACGGGTGTCTCAGGTCAAACCCCGGGGCACTCTGAAGTCGAGTGAGGCGTCGTAGTGACATGCGCGAGCGCTCCTGCTGCGTCTCATATGTAGATGGAGAGGATTTTCGTTGAGCTTTAGTGGCTAGAGTCAATTTCGATGAATCCCAACTCCCACAGTACCATCCATTCGTAGGGCTCAGAAATAGAAGGGAAGAGGTCCTCTAAAATAATCATATTGTATAAGAATTTAAGAGTTATATTGTACAAGTTTAATGGTGTTTTGATCTGTAAAGAAACAGTAAAAACTTCGATGTATTTGATTTATCAACACTATTATCAATATAAAAAACAATAAACTATATAAAAAAATAGCTTCACGCTGAATCCCACACATAGTAGTTTGTAGTTTTCGCCGAATTTTGGAATTTGTGTCTTGAACGGTGGAATTTAACGCCGCGCTCGACACCAAAACGAAGAAATGAAAATATAATTATTTTGAATTACTATTATCTTATACTTCAATGTTATACTTTTGTAGTGCAATGGCGAACGTGCATCTATTACAAACGAAGGTTATAGGAAGGTTCTAAAAATGATCGTGTGTTGACCGTGGACTTTTTGTTTTTTTTATCGCATCTTTGAAATAGACAACTAAGCCTTAGATATTAAAGTAAAATTAACGAAAATATTATATTTTATTGTAACGCTGAAGGATTCCTGAGATTAGCGCGCTAAGCCAAACAAATTCTTCAGCTTTATAATATCAAGCACAGAATAGTATGTAATAGAATAACAACTCGCTTATACATGTTAAAAAGTAATGAGCAATTATATCTTCTTGCCCGAGAAATAAATTTCTCTTGCATCAAACCGAATTCCTCACCAAAATGGTGTAAATTAACCTAAAAACGCGGTCCGTTCGCGCGTATACCAACATTAATCTTGCATTTTTCCCCGTCGTCCGTCCGTTCGTGTAAAAATTCACTAATTGCCCGATAGAAAGCCATATTTTTTTAACCGATCCGCATCGCCGTCAACGAAATTATTTTGTGCGTTAAGTCTTAAATATATAAAACATAGAGTAGGCTAGTTGCAGGAGCTAGATTATTGTTTTTTTTTTTCCTTATGTAAAAGCTTGATGGGAATGGAGTGTCTGAACACTACTTTCTGATGCAGTCTGCCTACCCTGCTATATGCGGGATGTACTGTAAAGCTCAAAAAATTTAATCTTTTATATATACCCCAAGGAAATTTTAAATTAAATTTATTTAGTTCATTCCGTTTATATTTTTTTAGTTTGGCTACAGATAATTTGTCAAGTAAACTATATCTACATATCATATATTTATGATACTCAAATATTCTTTTAGCTATATGTAGGTATGTTTTATATCGAATTCAGTAAGGTATAAAAAACCTTGTATTAGAAAACTTCGCTCTTCACGTTCTGACCAAATTTCGAGGAATTGCGTGTCATTAGAAAGAGGAATTGAAAATAGCTCATTCCACCGACTGCTGCGCCAAGACAGTGCCCATGCCCATGTATGAGTATAATCATCATGTTATAGAATGGTCATGGCGTCTGGTTACTTTTACCAAATACAGATGTGAATGCATCTTAAGTGCAGCCTTCACCTGCGGCTTCGCCCGCGTGGTCAAATAAAGAATTGTGTGTACATGTGACACGTTCCAAATGCACGACGCAACTCTGATCTCTTCTAAAAATATATTTTCTGTCCAAACCAGTAGTTTTTAAGATTAGCGCGTTTAACCAAACAATCTTTTCAGTTTTATAATATTAAAGTATATGATTGTGTCGTGAATTGCATTTATTCGGATTTCTTTGGAAATGGTAATTATAAGTTGCAATACAAGAGCTAGTATTGCTAGTACCAACACTATGTAAATATAGGTTGAAGCAGTAAACATGGGCGTATCTTAAGATATTTTCTGCTAGAGCCTTGACTTTAGCTTAGAAGAGATATGTTTTTGTAAAGGTTTTTTTTTTATTTTTAAGGCTTATTTCTTGTCAGTAAAATTTTTGGAGTTATAAGACTATTCTTGGGCGGGCACGGACCATCCGGGGAAAGATGTAGAAATGGAGTTGGCTGCCCTATTCCTAGACTCGTGGCTGTAAAGTCAATTTATAATCAAAAATAACGAAAAAAATTATGATATATTAATATTTTATTTATAGTACAGTAATAATATTACTGAAATTTTGCCTTTGAGCTGATATTCATTTGTGTTATTTATCTACAGTTGCGGTTTAACATTTCACATAAACAAATCTATACAAAGGTAAGCCCAATAAGCTTCTTATATATAATTTCCTTTTCCATAAAAAAAATAAAAATAAAAATTATCTATGGGTACCTTCTACATTTTATTTGAATACTTTCTATAAATATTAATTTCTCTATAACAACTTTACAGGTACCAAACATCGCGTCTGCTCTGTGCTGGTTATATCGATATATTTTATCTGCATTCAGTTTTTGCGAAGAAAGTCTAACACTATACTACATTCCGTTCGCATTTCGTCGAGAACTCTGAAAGTGAAATATCCACAATGAAAGTTGCTAATTAATTTTTTCGCGATATAAATAATTACGCTGTATTATTTATAGTAATAGTAATTTGTAAAGTTTCAGTTTTGTTTTTCTCAGCTTCACGTTTTATCCCACAGGCAGCGGAGTAGGTAGAGGGAGCCAAGTGTTAGAGATAGTCCAATAGCCACTTGCTGTCAAATTCTGGATAGCTTGTTAAGTGGTAGAACTCAACGCCAAGTTTTTGCCTCGACATCAGAGCGCAGAAATGAAAATATTAAATATTTCATTTCCCCGAGTTGGAATCGAATCCGCAACATGTCGCGGTCACAGTCACGCGCTTGTACCACTGTGCAACGACTGTTAAATCACTGCAGTGATTTTTTATAAGATATTTGTTTTATTCTGCGTTAAACCTTAAGTAAACAGAAGTGTGTGGTGTTTATTATAATTTAAATATAATAATCATCATTCCCCTGAGCAAAATTCGAACCTGAAACGGTCTCCCTAATATTGACATTAAATATACCAATTATATGAACTCTTATTAATAGAATTGTTATACGCCGAGATATTAAGACAATCTGTGCCCCACTTTCCGCCAGGTTCCGGAGGCATTGCTTGTTCAGTGGCGGAACTCAACGCTGCTCTTTGCCTCGACTTTAATCAATGATATGCATATGAATAGGTATTTCTTTAAAAATTAATTCAATTATTAAGATAATAATTAAATTTATGCAATTTTTAATTAGTCTCATTATTTTACGCAATATTATCTTAAAAATAATACAGTATGTAGTTGAATTGAAATTTATTCAAAAGAGTAAAGTTCAATTAATAAAAAAATACTGTTTTAACCTATGATCTAATCGCGTGCACTCGAGAAAATTAATTATTTACATTCATTTCTATGCTCTAGTGTTGAGGCAAAGCGCGACGTTGAGTTTCGCTACTTAACATGCAACGCCTCCAGAATCCCGCGGAAAATAGGGCATGGAGTTTCTTAACTCTATATTCCCTCCGTCTAAGAATTATTTTAAAATTATTGTTACTTAAAATGCCGTAGTGCCTGAAGTATTTATAGCTTCAATCATAAAATTAAAAAAATAAAATTCTATAGAATTTATGCAAAACATTAAACTACATTTTGCAATTAATTTTTCATAGGAGCTTCACGTAACTAACGAAACTTATTAGTTCTCAATTTAAATGTTTTGTGATATTTGAAACCTTATTAAATATTTTAATAACAAAACTAAATGTTTTGTAATATTTTAAATCATTTTAATTTTTTTAATCAATATTGATAATAATTCAAATACTTATACGGCTTTTAGAAATAAGCACGCACGACTTAGAAATTGAAATTTGACAGTGACAGATAACGTCAGATTAAGTACGTCTTAAAACATGTCATGCGCCAACTGTGATAATTTATAAAATGTGATAAATTCTTCCTTAATGATAAGGAAAAACTTACGTCTAATAATTTATTGACTTCATGTAGTTTCCGATAACCTCTTGTGCTTATACTAATTTGTGTCTTAAATAAGTTTTACTATGTCTGCTGTCTTGTCATTTGTTAAGTCCACGAAAGGTAAAGTGATACTGGGCACCGTAGCCACCCTTCATTTGGCCATTTACTTTGCGAAACCATCGTTTTTCAAGGGTAAAGAAGAGAATAAAAACTACGCTGCTCCGCCTAAATATTTGCCGTAAATCCAATCGACCTTGACGTTGTGGTTGACGGCATACGTACCGACGATAAAGTAAATTGAATATTCATGATTTATAAAAGAGCCGCCGCTTTAGCTGGTGCCGTTAATAAAGGTCTCGTGAGCAATTTAATAATACGAAACATGAGCAGTCGCAAGCTCCAGGTGTATGTCACTCGTTCTGACATGCCAGAATGTGGGATAGAAATACTTAAAAAACAGTAAGCCTCTTTTTTCTTAATATAATATATATATGTATATTTTATACTTGAGATTAACTTTAAATTATTTCAGTAACTTGAGTATTTATTGCATAATTATATAAAAAATAATTGTATATATCTAATCATATTTCTTATGGTTTTACCAAGCAATAAATTTTTTAATATATTTTTCAGATTTGATGTCAAAATGTGGCATTTGCCATCACCGGTACCGCACAATGAATTTGTTAAATCAGTGGTTGGATCTGATGCTATTTTTTGCTGTATACCAGATCAAATTAATAAGGAAGTATTAGAGGCGGCAGGACCAAACCTTAAAGTTGTATCTACATTGTCAGTTGGCTACGATCACATAGACTTAACTGAATGTAAGAAAAGAGGTATTAGAATAGGTTACACCCTTAATGCACTTACAGATGCTACTGCTGAATTAACAGTAAGTTTTATAATAAATATTGAGGTTTTATTCATATACTCAGAATAGGAAAAAAATTGAAAAATGACATGACAAGCATATAAAAGTGTAGGAAAAGTCCAATTGTTAAGACACAGACACTGGTCTCAATTTTCTTTGAATCCAATACTTTGCTTCTTGAGTAGGAGTACTCAGTGCCACCTTGTCTCACTATATTTAATATATTTGTTAGATTTGGTAGGTTTAGTGTTAAAATATTTACTATTTTCATGTTATATTATAAATATTCATTCTCATCATCAGTACCAAATTAATCTGAGTTATAATCTTGATTAAATTTTAATTAAAATCCTTATCAACAATTTTTGGCCAGTATCATATTATTTTTTTTTAGATGGCACTACTATTATCTACATCAAGACGTCTGCCAGAAGCACAGCACGAAGCTAAGACAGGTGGTTGGGTATCTTGGGCACCCACATGGATGACAGGGCCAGGCCTATCCGGATCCACTGTAGGAATTGTCGGCTTTGGAAAAATAGGGCAAGCTGTTGCAAAACGAGTCAAATCATTCAATACCTCAAGAATATTATATTACAACCGCAGTGTGAGAGAAGAAGCTAAAGAAGTAGGGGCTAGTAAAGTTTCCTTTGATGAGCTTTTATCAGAGAGTGATTTTGTGATATGCTGTATAGCACTTGTACCAGAAACAAAGGAAATGTTTAATAAAAATGCATTTGATAAGATGAAAAAAAGTGCTGTCTTTATTAATATTAGTCGTGGTACTATAGTAGATCAAAATGCATTGATTGAAGCGCTACAAAATAAGAATATTTGGGCGGCAGGCTTGGATGTGACAACTCCTGAACCTCTGCCTTTGGATAGTCCATTATTTAAACTGAGCAACTGTGTAGTCCTGCCTCATATAGGCAGTGCCACTATAGATACTAGGAACAATATGAGTGTGCTAACTGCTAATAATATTGTTGCCGCTCTAAATGGTGTTGATATGCCGGCAGAATTGCAATTTTAATTATTTATTTGACGCTAATATTGTTATGTGAAGATTGAATAAATATATATTATGTTTTTATCAATATTTTTCTTTTGATAATGTGTTTATCTCCTATGCTGCATATGCTCTGAGTGAAGGATTATAAAATATAATTAAATTAGTCAATATATATCAGTGGGATTTTCTGACTGTAAACACGACAATTCTGGCACCTTTAGCTTTGCTACTCAACACAAAATGTCTCAAATGAACAATATATGTGGAATTGAGTGTCTTGATACTAAGGACCCTCCATCTATAATGCTACAAAAAAAAGGGAATGTTGTATAAAGCATTTTTTTTTTCTTGTATAAACCTTGGAACTTTGAAGAATGTTAATTTAATTCCTCTTCCTTACTCTTCTCTTTTTATGTTGAATAAAACATTGATTGTAACTTATTGGTTACAATCAATTTTTAACGTTAACAATAGATGCTTTTATACGCTTTACTTAACTACTTTAAATCTCTAAGTTGAAATTTTCGACATTCATGCATTCATGTACAAAATACTACGGAACCGATGCAATAAGCCTTGCTGAAATGCTCGGCGAATTTATAGCGGATAGGAATAATAACGCAGATAGGGATAATATAACCGGATAGGAATAGGTGGTAACCACTCATATGATGCATCTACCTTAAGCTACTGTACGGATTTAGACTCTGTACAACTATCGATCCGATAATAGCACAAAAACGAAAACCCTCCAATCCTTAGCACTACTCCCTAATCCTGCAACTGCCTCCTATTCTAATCTATTACAGAAGCGGATATTCGCAAAAATGTTATAGCTATTAGTTCTGATGCTATTGGTTGCGATAGTATTATATGATTCTTCTAACTGTTAATTATGTCCTTCCACCTAGTGTCACATTTTTAACTACTCTTTTTTATCTGATTTCCCAGATAATCCCGAAAGTCATCCCGATTACAAAAATATCCATCCCCACAACATTTTTAAACTATCTTCCAATTTCCATACTTCCTTTTCTGTCTAAAGTCCTCGACCGTATAGTTAACGAGCAATTATACCAATTTTTACACAATTCCAATATTCTCTCCTTCCAGTCCTGCTCGCGCCATGAGTATAGCACAACACAACACTCCACAAAGTACGCGAGGACGTTATATATGGTGCTGACAATCGACAAGTTACTGTACCTGCTCTGTTGGATTTTTCTAATACGTTACACAGTAGATTTCGAGATCATTTTAGATATTTTAAAGTCCATCAAGTTTTGCCCAAAAACTACTGAATGTTTTTATTTTTTTTTCTTTCATGGCCATACACAACGCATCAAATTTAATAAAAAGCAATCATCACATTTTTCTGTTAGTGCTGGCGTTCTACAAGAATGTGTACTGTCTCCTTTACTTTTTCCGATATTCATTAACACTGACTCAGCACATAACTTCATCGTACCATCTCTACGCAGACGATTTACAGATTTATACAACTGCTTCTGTAACCGACATACCCAGAACAATAAATTACATTAATTCCAATCTTGAAATCATCAGTAACTGGAGTAAGTCATTCGGACTGTCATCATATAAATCAAAGTACTTAAGTCTAAAGTATGTATGTGTTGTCACTGAAAACAACTATCAAAAATAAAATAAAATCTCTCTCCAATAATATCGCCCCAAATTATTATAATCAGCTGTAAGATCTGTTGCGCCATAGTAAGCTTGAGAAGATGGAAGAATTTCTTGCCAGTGAAAGCTAAATTTTCTTTGGCTCAAACTCTACTCATTCCTATATTAAATATCGCTTAATCATGCTACTTACATTAATCTCAAGAAATACTTATTAAGCTTGAACGGACTGAGGGTAGAGTGACTCTTTGGACTGTGGAAGTACGATAGCATAACACATTACCGTACTCGGCTATCCGTAAAACACCGGCGATACCGACATTCCATTACCCTCTAAACAGTGTTTTACCATCACGTTACTCGTTCGTATCTCAAAGAACGTTTTAAGTTCTCGGGATCGAACACCATTGACTCCCAGCAGCAGTTCCCGTAACAAGAATAAACTTAAAATTCCTGTATCGCGCACGAACCGAAACTTTGAACGTAGAGGGACTTGAACCCGCGCCTCCTGAAAACCGACCCGGAGCTCTGACCACTCGAGCTACGTCGAAATTTTTATACGCATGTTTCAACTTATTTATGTTGTTAGCATCTATGTAGGGAGATTTTTACAAATTTCCGCTACTTCCTTTTTTCCAAAAAATAATTACTAAGAATTATAGCTTGGCAAGAGAGAATGCTATTTATAAAATTTCTTAAGTGTGGAATAACACCTATAAAATATTAACAATATAATAAATAATTAGGACCTGATACTTTTTACACCTTTCTGCCTTTTCTTTATATTATATTTTTCTTTAGATCACTTGTAGTGATGAGGCTGCCATTGCGCATATTATATTAACTGTTATAAATGTATATATTCTCTGATGATTTCTTAATTATTTCTAATGTTACTTTAACTTTAATCTTAGGTAAGAAAATGTTAAATAAATAAAACACTCAGGTGAATTAAAACCTTCACATGTTAAATTTATTTATATGTACAACATAATAACAAAAACCTAAAACAATTTTGCAACATTCAATCATTGTGCTCGTGCTGCGCCTCTGATTCCCGCCAATTATTTTGTATCATTTCAACAATCATCTTCCACCATTTTGACTCCATGAAGTAATATATTGAACAAACAATAATAAATAACCATGATAGTATTAGAAAATAATCTGTTTCCTTCTCGACTACACTTGACACTGGACCTTGAAAGTCTTTAGATGTAACCAAAAGAACCTGAGGATTTTGTCCAGTAATAGCATGAACAAATTTACTAAATAAGTGAATATTGTATTCTGTTCCATTGAATTTACCAACTGGTCGACCATTATGGAACATTTTTAGTGTTGGTACCCCCACTATTCCATATTGAGCATTAATTCCGTGGTATTTCAGGGCATCCAATGCTACCATTTTAATATTTGGATATGATCTGGCCAATGCATTGAAATGAGGAGCGGCGTGAGCACTAAAAGGGCAAGCTCTAGCAAAGAATAAGACTAGAACACAGTCTGCCTCCACGTCCCGACTCGCTATATCAGGGTTGACTTGTAATAATTTACCCAAGGTTGTGCCATTTATAATTTCAACAGATGGCTCCATTTCTTCGCTTTGATCATATATTATCTCCTTACATTTGGCTAGTTTCCTTGTTTCATTTAAACTTTGTGTACTGTTCTCCACAGTAACATTGGCAGATGTGACCTGGTTGTAAAGATTTGTTAATGTTTTATTCACATCTGATACTACATTAGAAAGGAGCGATTCTGATTCATCTACAGTTGAAAAATCACTGTCATTGTCCTCCAGTTGTACATCAGCTTCTTCTTCAATATCAAATTGTAAAGAGTAGGGCCCATCTATAAAACGTAAATCAAATTAATTAAAACTCTGTAACTTTAAATGTTTATTTAATAATAAAACTGATAAGACTTTTAACAAATTAATTTGCATACATTTCTCTGTATGTATACGTAATATAAAAAAACGCCTTTAAATTCGCTTAGTTTTACTAAATTATTAAATACTTACTGATAAGTAGTATCATAAAAAATATAACACTTTTTTCTATTGTCATTTTCATTGTAGGGGATTTAAACATTGACTTTTTGGCATTAATAATTCAATAAATTAGATTTTTCCAGCAAATAAATATACAAATCCCCTGTGACCTGTTTATAGTTTTCACATCTGAATGATTGAATGACATTGACATTTGGCATGTTATGTTGCATTCCGTGTTATACAAAAGAAAGATAATATATCATGTTTATTTTAAATAATCAATGTTTTAATATGAAGGAGCTACGTTATTTAATAAAAGTTTTCCAATTAATTATAAATATTATTTTTATACTAAATGAAGAAAAAATATGAAAATCCGTCATATCATATTTTATATAGATTAATAATAGAGTAAGTATTATTGTTGCAGTTTTTTGGTTTTTTTTAGCTTCATGCGCACCTATCAAATAAAAGAGGCTGCGGGAACCCGGGTTTTAATTTAGTGTTAAAACACTCCCGTTCCTCACTTTCCGCCGAACTCTGGAGTCGTTAGAGTGATGGTAATCACTTATCAATGTCTTGTAACCACAGCGAGGCAATATTTAACATTTCATTTTCTCGAGTGGGAATCGAATTCACAACCAGTAGTGTTTACAGTCGCACGCTTGTGTCCCTGCGCCACGACTGGCTTCAATATGATTTTAATGTTAAATGGACTTTTTTCATTTCTTATATTCAAGAAACCGTTATTTACAAATTTCAAAGGTAACATAATCGCTTGGAGATGAATACATTTCATCACATTGGAGGGCGTCAAAATAACATTAATCACAGTCGATATCGACCTTGTACTTTTGCGATCCGATTGCGAACCAATTAGCTCCTTGTCATGTTTGCTATGGTGTCCACACTTCCCTAATATTATGGATAATATTCATTATTTACATAGATTTCTTAATAATCAACTCATTCTAGGTTAAAGACTGGAATTGGAACACTAAGACTAACAAGTATAAATCACTCTCCAGTGTGAGATCGATCTTGAGATGCTGTTTTCACTCATAGAGAGCGGTTTATAAATACGGATATACTTAAATCTCAATAGAGTAGGAATTGATGTATTGTATGTTGATTATGTTTTATAAAAATACCTTAATGCTGAAGTATATATAAGTATTTCATGGTCGGGTCTGGACCCGTGGGTCAGTCGGGTACACTGACTTGGGTACGCTTTTTTTT
>DWAN01003800.1:0-12944 GCA_018230445.1 Heliconius hewitsoni
ATCGATAGTTTTACCCGGTGGCAAAAGCTCATAGTGGACGATTCCTTTCCAATCCCACTATACACATAGCATCACTTTGTTCCAAGTCACGCCGGGCTTTGCAACGGTCTGTGGGGCTTGTCCATGCTTCGACCATGAATGTTTTTTGCACATTCTTATCGTAAGTCACTCATTTTTCATCACCCGTAATCAAAAGTTTAAGAAATGGTTAGTAATTGCTACGTTTCAACAAAAAATCGCAAATAGAAACATAGGTTTTTCTCAGTGAGATCATGTGGTACCCAAATATCAAGGTTTTTCTTGTACCCAGACTTTAACATACGTTCAATACGCTTGCTTGAAACACGATTGAAAAATGGCGGGAACTATTTTTTTTATTTATTGCATCTTCAGAATGCTACATTTAACGGTATTAAAACCAGCCAGTTTCATTCGGTAAAGCCAAAGAGGTTTAATTACTAATAAATAATACATTCAAAATACGAAAATAATTTTATTATATTACATATTCAAAATATATTTGAATAAATTTTAAAGCTTTCAGGGGACGATAAAGCAAGCGGAATAAAATTTTTAACATATAAAGATATAACTTTTGTAGACAACAACTAAAAGACATTAAAAATAATATAACCAAATAATTATTTTAATAGTTGAAATGCAGTAAAAAAATAGAAAAGAAAATAAAATAAAGATATATTGTAATAATACAGCTTCACGCTCCCTACTTTACGTCGAATTATGGCGGCATTGGGCGTCGAGTGGCGTAACTCAACGCCGCGCTTTGCCTTGTCACCAGAGTAAAGTGGAAATATAAATTTAAATAAATTATTAATTTCCTCGAGTGAGGATTGGATCCATAACCAGTCGCGTTCACACTCACACTTTGTGACCCTGCACCACGACGGGCCTTATTTTTGTGTTTATGTATTTGATAATAAAACGACAGTCGATGTTATAATGTGAATCATCTTATAAAATGACCGCATCTACGTCGCGACGGAGAGTACATATAGCGTCATATATTTATACTTATAGAGAGAGCACTTTTAGATATTGGATGAAAATATTTTCATCCAATATCTAAAAGTTGAGTCTATTAACTAAGTTTGAAATGCTTGCTTGGCTTTTTGAGAAAACAGAAACATGTATATATTAGGTATATGTAAATAAACAAAAACGTAAAATAATTTTATTTAGCCTTTTTTGTTATATTTCTATAAAAATCATCTTTAGTATAAATCAATACAATATACACTTAGCGACAAAGTAGACATTAAAACTATCCTTAAACGATCCCATTTGGCAATTTGTTTAAATAATCTTCCACTACTTAATACGTTACACGGACGTTTTACTTCTTTAAGCGTTCGTCAAAGGAGCTTTATTTTGTAGTATAAGTATACCTGTAAAATACATTCAAGCCTTCGCTTACGTCAAAATTGTCGGTAATTAAACTTAGGGTAAAAGAAGATTGCAGTTACTCTGAAATATGTATATTCAAATTGAATGTTATAATTTTTAATACCAAACTGTTAGAATATATTAAAGTACGAATAAACTATGACTATACACTGAGTGTACCGTGCACTCAGTGTATACATCGAGTGTATACATCTCTGTATGAACACGAGTATCTGTAATTACAAAATTTACGATACGTTTATTTTTATATTATTTTTTACGATAAATGGTGTCGCATCGTCGGGTAGGGCAGCTTTGTCATTTCCAATATACTACATTTCACTGAATTAACGCATTGCATTATCATCTTCGCTAGGCTCAGTTAAGTTTCTTTCAGAAACTAGTGTTAAGCTACTGAACGAATAAAAAAAATTAAGGCAGGCGAACATATTATATAGGTGTATAAAGCATTATTTGATTTCTTTAAGCTTCCCCTATGTAGCTGGGTGGACAGAGGGGATCTAATGTTAAGACATTCTATGCCACATTTTCCACAAAAATCATTGCCTGCTGAGTGGTGGAACTCAACGCCGTGTTTTGCCTTGTTTATAGCGAGAGAGAGAGAATCCATAACGTCGAAATTATAGTCACACGCTTGGGCCCCTGCGGCATAAGTGCCTTACGGCGACAGTATTACTTAATTAAATTGTAACATTTTAGAGCTACACCGAAAATCGAACTATTATTCTTGACTACTTTGGATTTGTATTTTGATAAAATTATTCCCTTAGGCACAATTTGTTATAGAGAAGATCTAAACAAGCATTAATAGATATTATTATTGAGAAGATGGAAATAACGAAATTCTTTATTTTAGCTGATTTAAGATGTAAAATTTTAAGTCCCGTTGTTTCCTGTTTCCGTAGGAATTTTGAGAAATCCTATTTAATTTGAAATTCTCACCTACATTACCTAACCTACCTGCAGTATAAAGATTGAATTTAATATACAACTTCTAGTACTTTTAAACATACTTACACAGAAATATCTCTATATAATATACTGTAAAGTGATGTATATCGCGTAAGCGCTCTACTAAATAGGTATGCCATTAACGCTTCGCAAGCTGTGAGGTAAATGTCAAAATGAGAACTTTACACAGAAAATATTTTGTATGCTAGAAAATATAAGTAATTCGTGTAATTTGTTTGATACGAACAGATTTTTGTGAGATTCATAAAAAAAATCGAGTGTTAATATTTATTCTTTTCATAACTACTAATTGTTTATTGAACAATTGACGTGGACGTTTTACACAGTATTAATATGTACTTATGTATATTTGAACAATTTAAGGGCCCTAATTATTATAATTTTACAAAACTTGTGGCAATTAAAATAATGAATCTGATATAATACGTGATATAACAACATTTATGGTGGCGTTCATCATAAATTAATACAAAAACAAAAAGACATCAATTAATCAAAGTAGAACTAATCAAAGTAGAACGAAAGAACCGGACAAGCGCGAGTCGGGCTTGCTCACCGAAGGTTCCATAGAAAAATTGCTCTTGACAGACAGACAAATGGACAGCGAGACAGGTGGACAAGAAAGTGATCTTATAAGCGTTAATTTTTTTCCTGAAAATAGCACGATTTAAACACGCGTTAGCCAAACGCTGTTGGATAGCTTTAAGTAATAATATTTTTATTACCGTGAAGTTAATATTACTAAAATCATATTTTTGTCTTATTTCTTTATTATAACATTATTTTGCAACACTGAGCAATAAACGTAAATATCATAACCATGATATTTAATTTAATCAGTGATAATACAAAACACGCCATCAGCTCTGCACTTCCGGTGTCACCGACATGTAGTGGACACCATGCTTGGACGCGACGCTCAGTTAATTGAAGCACCGTTCGAGACGGGAGCTGGCAATTACTAATCATATTATCTGATGCATAAATTTATGATTATAATTAATTAATTATTGAAAATATATAAAAAATATATTTTCAAAATATACTATGAATTAGACTTTATTATTTGAACGAATAATATTAAAAGCGACGTATCGTCAGGTGTATTCCACGTCACTTACGTTATATTATTTACTATTCTTTAGTAAAGTCTAACCTGCTTTTTGTAAAATAAATAATAAACATATGGGGAAATGCTGCTATAACCAAACTAGCTGATATCCAAATTTTACAAAACAAAATTATTAAAATACTTTTTCATTATAACTTCATTATAATTTTTCATTTGACAGCTTTTCTGTGTTTAAAAAGAAATTAAAACAACATGTTGTAATGACTAATGAGTAAGTAGGTAGTAAGTTAAATTAGAGCATGCAGAATATCCTAAATTATAAATTATAATAGATCTAATATTTTGTGTAGATTTCTAGGAGTCAGAGGCTTGTATTTTATTGTATTGTATTGTACTGCTTTGTAATATATGTTTTTTGTATCTCATTGTAATCAAAACTTCATGTTTTTTATGAGAATAAATTCTTTAAACCTTATAATAATCAAAATATCGAAAAGTATTTTATTATTTACGAACCTAAAGAGTTTCACTCTATAGTTCATTATCCACTTTACGCTCACTTTAGAGACATTGCGTTCTAGGCGGCGGCGGCGGCACCGCCACACTGTCTAATTTAATTTGTCTAATCTAATAAGAATAAAAGTAAAATACATTGATTTTACCACAACTTATCTGGGGCCAAGACATAGTTACGTTAACATAACATATATAATGTACTTTTCTTTGCTGCGCTCTCTGTTTTGAACTATTCCTTATAGATTCAATAATAATAAAGTGTGTAATTGAAAATGTGCTCAAAAAATAGATGACATATAATAAAATATTATCATTTAAGATTTATTTTTTTATTTCAAACAAGCAATAAAATAATTAATATTTAATAGTAACGTTAATAATTAATAAAAGAGAAAAAAAAGGATATAACTCACCCTCACCCCTTAATTTATGTTCACAAATGATAGAGGTGCCTCGGAGCGAGGGCGCGATGTCGCAAGTGTGACTGTAAACATGACGGTTGTAGGTTCGATTCCCACTAGGAAATTAATAAATAAAGCCTGCTATATGCGGGATAAAAAGAGAAGGTAAAAAAATGTTTGTTCAATGTTATTGTGATCAATATTCATTCATTCAATACTTTTGAATTAGTATTTTACAAAATAATAACTTTTTAAAATTGATGACGAAACAAACGACGAAATATCAAAACCTCAAAAATTTTATGACTAAAGCTTGATAGATTTTTAATACGATTGTCAACCTCTTTGTGTCACCCTTCCAGTAGCAACAGTACAAATTATTCGGTCGTTTGTAAAAACCACGGCAAGGATTTAATAAAATTTTATATCAACGATCGGACTAAAATTCTCGTTTAAACAGCCGTTGCAAATTATTTTTATCTGTACCATTAGTTTTTATATTATAATACAATTTAAGTCAACCATAATATACCTCAGCTTCTATTATCTTAGAAGACACACCATTAAAGTAAGTAAAGCATGTGTTATCTATTTATAGATTTTTATTCAGTTCAAATTCAATTTGCTGACATCCTATACTGACGGTCTAATAAGTACTTAGCCTACAAAATAAAAACGAAAATTTTGAAAAAACATTTTTTAAGAACGGGCAAAGCCATTGCTAGTTTTTAAATAAAATTTTACGAGTTTACAAGCTTTTTTATATCAATAATCATATAAATCCTGTTTTATAATAAAAAAAATCTTCATTGACGTTTTTCGTTTTATTAATCGTGCCCGTAAGTAGTAAGTATACGAGTACATTTAGAGTAATAACATCAGAGTTTCAGAAAAACGAGTGAAAAAGAAACGGAAAGGTTGATGACGATATTTCAACGCACACAGCAGGGTAGGCAGAGGGAACATAGTGTTAAGACACTGCATTCCCATTTTATGAGGCCTAGCGTGTTAAGTGGTAGAAATCATTGTCGGGCTTTTGGCTTTGTGCCAGAGCGAAGAAATTAAAATATTCATAAATAATAATGCATTCCCTCGAGTAGGAATCGAGCTCACAACCGTCTTGTAACAGTCACAACCTTTGCGCCACGACGGCATCAACTCAATAGCTCATATATAGTTATAATGGCAATACAAATCTATCTGAATTGTTATTTTCATGTATTTGCTGCATTATGTCTGGAAATAACGTGGCAGAAAAAAAACTAAACTTATAAGTACTATTTCCTGTTTCGTCATCATCGAACCCCCCCCTACCAAGAAAATTAATTGACAAGGTCGATCAAAACACAACTACGTCAAGTCGGCCCTCAAAGTCCGCCTTGAACCCATAAATATCATTTATAATCACGTTAAACTTCCCTGCGTTGGTGTCTGTACATAACTTTAACATTCAAATATATTTTGTTAAGAAAAATGTGTTTTGTTTCAAACAAACAACAAGTGTAATAAAACCCTTATGTGAGATTAGCATAGTTTGAATATTATTCATGCGACGTTTACATAAAATATTCACATAGAACAGACTCAGTGAATGAGTGACCACGGAAGAACTTTTGGTGGAATTAATTATTTTATACATGGTTTATACTCTGGTTCACACTACCTGGGCCACGTTACTAATTGCTAGCACGTGCATATATTGTGCGCTGCATTTTGATCGTGTTACAATGTAGACAACACATATTTATAGTTTATTAACATTGTAAAGCGAGCTTTCCTCAATTTTAGTTTAATAAAATTTAATTTAGTTAAATTTTTTTTGCTGATTGGGATTCCTTTGATCATCACAACTACGAGTAATAAATTATAATTTATATGTATTCTAATCTTTAACTTGTCAATCTTTTGCAATATTAAAAAAAATAATAATAGAAAAGCTACTAGCAAGTCTTTGACAATATAAATTTCACAATATGAGTCTCAAATCAAATAATCATCGAGGTATTACATTTCACATTTTCTTTGAAAGAAAATGTATATACATAATTTCATACGGAGGCGTCGACAGCCACGAATTGCCCGCAGCGATTGGTTCTCACATCTGTAAGAAATATGAAACTTTCCGCCGCAGATTTTATCATTGTGAAACTTCAGCTGTGACGTTTCTTCCGGGTATTTCCGTTGGCAAATGCGAACATATTTCTTTATAGTACAATATTTTTAGACGTAAAATTAATATATTGAAAATTCTTAATAAACATTTGGTTTTAGACTACGTTAAAGAACGTACCTACCTTTTGTTTAAAGAATACCTATAAGTATGTAGTTTTTATAATTTAAAAAATTTGATGTGGTCAAAATATGTATTAAAAAATTTAAAAAATCAAAACAAAATAAAATTCAAATGGATCAAGTGAAAATGTCGACCGTACCAAACATGTATGTGACATAGATACTTAGAAATACCTACGCTATATTTGCGCTACGTTTAAAGGCGTAGCAACTATGGCCTTTAGAAAATATCGTTAAAAGTTAGAAAACATTTTGTCAGCAAACCTTTAATGGAGAGCATAAAAGTTCCAGGATTCGACAGATTTTGGACAACAATATATTTATATGATGTATATATAGTTCCTATTATCTAACTGGGGAATTTTATTACAATAATATTATAAGTAATGTAAGTTGTCTGTAATATCATATACGCCAAAAACGCGTATTTTTTTATTAATTTTCCGTCTTGATAAAACAAGGCTCGGCATCGAGTATTTAACAAGCGAAAGCGAAACGAGTTCTTCAAATTTGGTGGATTGTTGAGAACAGAGTATCTTAATGTTATAATTTTCTCTGACTGCTCTGAGTTATACGTGGACGATGAGTGTAACTATAAAAACATGAAAAAAAACTTGTAGATAACATGAAAAATTTAAGTCTTTTTTATATTTTTTAAACGTACTGTAGAGTCTAATATGACATTCAGATACTTAATATTTCTTTAACATCATCTACATTACAATCTTTATCATAACACTACAATATTAGTTTAGTATTAGTACATAAACCAAACATGTTTGTCCCATGTTTACGTCCCCGAGGGCCGGTGAGTCGAGGGCGACAGGTGCGGTGTGCTAACTCCGTCCTCGATATCTACTTCTGACTGACCTGTTACACATAATCGATAACAACCCCGTCTTAAGGGACTACGAATCTAAACGTTGGTTAAGTCAATACTTATTGTTTGTTTGCTTGCTATCTTAGATACAATATGATATTTCACGTTCAAATATTTACTTCATTTCGTACTGTACAGATTTTTAAACAATTTACAATATTTTATTTACCTTTTCCTTATCATCCCTAATAATTCTTACATCTACAATATACATTGGAACGACGTCTAATGATAAAATATTCTTTAAGAAACAATGTAACAAAACTTTGTGAAATGTTTGTTACAAATACAATCGTGATTACGCCATTCGATACTCTATCTATGTTTGCTATTCAGCCCAAGAATAGAATATTAGATTACCGAGTTAGCTGAATATCGAATACCGTAAAAAAGGAATAAGAATGAACAATGAAGTGAGTCGTGGCGCAGGGGCAAAAAGTATGACTGTAAACGCCACAGGTTGTGAGTTTGATTACAACTAGAGGAAATGAAATATTTAATATGTTTATTTCTTCGCTCTGGTGTCGAGGCAAAGCGCGACGTGGATTTCCGCCACTTAGTAAGAAAGAATGAATAATCGATTGAACTCTCTTAAATTAACAAATACTTAAAGTCTATTCATTTGAGCTTGACACAAAATGTAAACAAAGAAAACAAAGATTCTCAAACATTTATTTCTATTTTTTGTAAGGTATATATATGTTTCGATATTTCATATATGTTTCTCGCATCTAGCTGTACCTACTGTTCTTTTTAGGGTTCCGTACCTCGAAAGAAAAAAACGGAACATTTATGGTATTCGATTTCTTATAAGTTACAACTTTTAAGGGGGTTCTACAGACATTGTAATATCCCAATTTTTGACGAATGTCGTCTATTAATTTAGGTATAATCGACATGGCTGACCAAATTTCGAATAGAAATCTTAATTAATTAATTTACAAAGGCCAAAATTTACAGAATCATTAGTAGCCGGTGCGCAATGAGGGCGACAGGTGGGGCACTTTGGCCTCAATAAATTCTAGCTACATAGCCCTGTTATACAATAATCGATACTTAATGCCTTCCGAAACAGAGTACCCACAGAATTATATTAGTACTTATGAAATTATAACCTTGTAAGAAAATATAAGCATTGTTTTTTATTTTTTAATTTAATACTACATTATTATGTTCTTCTTTTTTCCGATTTTAGAAACATGTTATGTGTGTCAAAAAATTGAAAACATAAAATTCTCCAAGTGAGGTACGGATCTAAAAGCATCATTCAAACAGGCAATTGCTTTAGAGTGTCAATGATAAAGAATAAAGATAGGAAGAATGTAAAGGAAGGAAGTATGTTTAGTAGAGACGGAAGATAGGAGATGGATGTGGAAAGATGTATTGTTGCCGGTAACAGAGTTAATGGTGTATTAGCTGCGTTGATGAGATGGCGAATCATAGCTGACCTTACATAATACAGTGCTAGTAAGTAGCGGAACATAGGTATTAGAAGTAAAAAATCGTTTTTAACAGGATATCTTTCAAATATTAGTTATAAACTACATATAAATCCAATTCATAACATTAAACGCTAAATAAAATTGAGAGCAAAAGTTGAAACAATATTATTTCTACAGTGCTTTATACTAAATAAACACCAATCAATTTAAAAACTGTGTTTTCAATGACACATGAATTATAATATGATATTGTATGGTATGGCATGTCGTGGCGCAGGGACACGAAGTGTGACTGTAAAATCGACTCGCTTTCCGCTCGAGGAAATGAAATAGCTACAGGTGCTTCGCTCTGGTGTCAGAGCAAAGCGCGGCGTTGAGTTCTGCCACTCAACATGCCATACCTCCGGAACTCGGCGGAAAGTGGGAAACGGAGTGTCATAACACTAGATTCCCTCTGCCTACCCTGCTGAGAACATATTCATAATATGTCATACATATGTCTATCTATATTTTGCGTTATATATTTACACTAGCTTTTACCTTCAGCTTTGTGTATTTATATGTTATACATAACAAATCTAGGTGCGGGTGGTAACTCTGACCGCAGCTACAAACAATCTGACACAAAAAGATTTCGTCAATTCAAACCCCATGAACCTTTCACTACCTCATGAAATTAATGCTTTATACAGTGAAACAAATTTTTATATTTCTGTTTGTTATCCGCAACCTGTAAAATTTGGTATTCCATACAATACATAGGCAATGTATAGAATGCCCAAAACGTAGTAGGTAATGCTTTAAAATACCAAATGCGCAGCCGGTACTGTATGTACCGAGACGAGAGCAAGGAAGGAGAGGACGTGCGAGCCGACAGGTAATAACGTTGTTACGAATTGTTTACTTGCATTTCAGGTAGATTTCTTTGGCACTTACTATGGACTAACGCTACCACAGCTACAGATTTAGCAGTTTTGAAATGCATGTTGGGTTAGATTACTTAGTTATTTTTAAATTTCTATTCTAACCTAATTTACATTTAAAAACCGCTAAATGTGTAACTCGCGTATAGAAATATGGACCAAGATGTATTTGTTTTACACCAGTGGAATACTTTATACGATACCTAAGAAATTTATTCACTACTTAGTCAAAATATGTAATGGATAATAATATTCATATTATTTTATACATTGCCCGGACCCCCCAGGTAACATATACATATTTTATACATTAATATGAGTAAGATCCTTATAAATAAATATATACAAGCTCTCATACTTTTTAAAAAAATACCAAAAGAAACAAACACTTTCTTTCTTAAGTTCAGCGTATTACATCAAAGGCCTGAAAGTATTTTATTCTTCCAAGACTTATATTAGGTACGTACAAAATGGCTTTATACGCTTTTAATCTCTCGAAAGGTAAGGTACTTCAATGAATCCTTTATTTATAACACAGCAAAATCTATAGACTGTTTATTCTTTTCTTCAATTATCAATTTATATTTTATTTATATTTTTTATATAAACCTCATAATATTACTAATATGAAAATAGTAAATTTTGTAGGAGTAGTATGAACTGTAGTCAAATAACAAATTGGTTATTGCAATTTGGCCACGGAGACGGACCCGAAGGTAAAACTAAATATATTAAATACAGTATATGTAAAAGAAGAGTTCATGTAAAAAAACTATTAGTTGTAGCATTTTTTTTTCAAAAATTTTCAAGTATTTCCCTAATAATTTCAATATCATCTAACTATATTTATACAGAACCAGCCAAGATAACTTAATATGCAGAACTAAGCAGGCTCCGTCTGTAAAAGTGGGCGGGTATCGATCGCGAAGCATGCACTCGCATCACTCGCCGCTTATTTAATTTACGTGCAATGAGCTAACAGCAACGAGCTGACTACAAATTTGCGATATCATACTTTATTTACTTTGAAAGTAACCGATTGCATCGATGGTAAAATGTTACTTATTAGATGCGTAAATTAGATGTATAGTTTTAATATGTATAATTGATCTATTTTTACCTAACAATTTTATTTTCGACTCTGAGGACCAATTACAATCACATTCGGTAGCTACCAGCAACAAGACAACTGTTTAGATATATGGGGCTCAGCACTTTTTTTTTCACTTGTTTTTTGTCACAATGTTTTTGTAAGTTTTACTTGTGCCATTTTTCAGCAATAAATAATACCGTAAAATTCGAATACCAATCTGCAAGTTTTTACACATTTCATGCTCATTTGATATAAGCTAGCAGTAATCACAATTTTCCGCAATCCGTTTGAGACACAAATCAACATTTTTGGAATTATTTAGCAACAAATTAGACTACATAGCATATTTTTTTTATGGAAAATACAATCACCGCCTCCCACTACACCAGAGGAGCTACAGGTGCGTTGCCGGCCTTTTTTGTAGCTAAATAGTTACAAAAATATTGTTGATGTTTTTACCGATTTTTGCTAATTTTCCAATGCTACTTTGATAGATAAGATCTATTGATGTTATCGCTACAGGTTAAAACCTCTTGTGGTATAAGCATCCATAAGTATCTTGTTTTGCTCTGCATAGATACAGAACGAAACCTGTAACGAAATGGTGCCTTTCCACCTAACTTCTTTTATTAGAAACAATATGTTTGAGAATACCTAAGTATCATCAATCTCAGCACCAGTTCTCAAGAACTGCTGCTTGATCAGCAATCGTCAACGATTGCTGATCAAGATTTTCGGAAAGACATACTTCCACGAGCTCGACATCCTGACCTGTTTAACGTACATAATCTATCTAATAAAGATAATTTGCTTACCCTTTCGCTAGGTAATTTAATTACTGACCTCTGACTAAACAAAACTACACTAGCCTTGCGAAATTTAATTGTTTGAGTTGCCCAAGAATTAAAGTACTTTTACATTAAACACCTTCCAACGAGATTAATGAAGAGTTCTAGGAAACTGGATTCATTTGCCACCATAGTACGGAGCAAAGTTGAAATATATTGTATAAAAATGTTTTCATTAATGAAATTTATTATTTATTTTTAGAAGGATGTAGTAGTTTCGGCAGAGAGAGCCTAGCATTTTAACATTTGAGGAGGCATTGCGTATTGAGTGCCAGAATTTAACGCCGCACTTTTCCTCGACACCAAAGGGAAGAAATGAAAATATTTAATTGTCTCGAGAGATTATTATAATCATATTATATATAGAGATTAAAAATTACAAAATGATAAAAACTTTATTTATGTTTGAAGAAACATTATGCATTCAACAATACAAAAACAATTGAATATCACATAAATCTTCTTGACTATTATTTCTTTTATTGTAAATGATTTTGCAAAACCAACGTATAGGCGCCTTAAATCCAAAATTCTAGAAGTTCAATTAAGCTTCGGGCCGGCTTAAGCTGACCGCAGGGCGAGCCTGGAATCAGTGTGGCGTGAAACAAACCAATCATCCCTAGCGAGGCTGTCACGGCCGCGCCCTTCACCACCTCAATCAACTGTGACTACCATGATAAACTATAAGCAACATTAAAATATACCCATATATATTCAACGCTATGGAAACGGGGAATAGACAGTTGTGGATTCGAATACATTTAAGGATATATTCAGATATTTCTGGGATATTTCTGTTTAAATTGTCAGTGTCAAAATGGCTAAAACTCCCATGTAAATTTCAGATTAAAAAAAAAAAATCTCAGCAGAAAATTAAATATTTCTCTAGGTTTTTTGGGGGATAAATGTGTGAATATATAGGGAAAAACATCCAATTATTGGCACTTGTAAAAGAACACATTTTTATTAATTTTTAAAATAAAAAATACAGTTCTCCAATTTTATATTCGACTATATATTAAATAAAAATCAAATAAATCAGCTTCACGCTGTATCCCGCACACTGCAGGGTAGGCAGAG
>DWAN01003801.1:0-12943 GCA_018230445.1 Heliconius hewitsoni
TTTTCAATGTACAGAAACGACTTTTCTACAGATTTATTATAAGTATAGATTAATACTAATTTTTTAAAATTATAAACCTCTTTGTCTATAAAAAAATTATACACACACTGCTCAAAACAATATTGAACTCGCATGCAAAGTCTTGTGGGAATCTTAAATATATCTTCGCGGGGCGTCGAGACGATGACGTGGATAAATTGTATTACGCAGTTTTGTTGAAGTTTTTACGTGAAGGACAAGAGTATTTACTACTTTATTTAAAAACATTTTTTTATAATCATTATGTAAAGTCAGTTGTGGTGCAGGGGCACAATGTATAGCTGTAAAATAGACTGGTTGTGGGTTCAATCACCATTCGATTACTGAAATGAAATATTTATTTAAATTTATATTTTCATTTCTTAGATCTGGTGTCGACGCAAAGCGCCGCATTGAGCCACTCAACACGCAATGCTTCCAGATTTCGGCAGAAAGTGGAGTACGGAGTGTTTCACTAGGTTCCCCCTGCCTACCCTGCTGTGTGCGGAATACAGTGTTAAGCTGATTACATTTACTTTTTAAATTATTTTCTTTAACCGTTTAGGCAACAAGGCAAAACGCGGCATTGAGTTTTGTCACTTAAAACGCAATGCAAGCAATTTCATATCTTCTTCTTTTAAATAACAGAATTTTTGTCTTACTATTAAGGCTTAGACCATTATTTCACATAATTCTTTCAGAGTGGTGACCATTACCTGCAACATGCAGGTAAGGTCCATTCACATTGTACCGGAGTAGTATCTCCCGTAATTTCTGTCTCACAACTCTGTCTAACTGCCTTTTTCAAGCCCACAAAAGAATAGTTTTTTTTTGAGTACCGACCAGTTATTAGTCATCGTCACGTGAATATCACCATTTATTATTATTATTATTATATATAAAATAGTGAAATGGTGAAAGTTATAGACCATAGACTATACATTCGTCTCTAAAACGAAATGGTTTAGTTCGTCTGAGAGTTTAGTTTTGTTTTAATATAGCAAAATATTTTTGCATCCTACAAAGCAGACAAAGTGTATAATAAAATTATAGCAAAAATACTGCCTTAACGAGAATATCATAAAACGAATTCGGTGTGTTTTATGTGATCGAGGATGAAAGGAGCATATTGCGTTATATTATTTCAGATTTATATAAAACATACTGAATATTTTTGAGCTTTATGGTGTATTCCACATATAGCAGGGTAGCAAGACGGGACCTGGGAACCTAGTGTTCTAACACCGCTTCGACATTGCGTGTTGAGTGGCGGAATTCAACGCCGCGCTTTGCCTCGCTACCACAGCAAAGAAAGGAAAATATTAAATATTTAATTTAGTCGAGTGGACATCGAGCTCACAATCTGTCCCTGCGCCCCAATTGGCTCTAGACTATGTTGTATTACATTAATTGTAAATTTAAGTGCTTCTATGCATAATTTTATGTTAAGTGCTTGGTACATTGCTTAATGCTTAATATTAAAAAAATAAATCCAGAAATGAGTGAACGAAACTTTGACTGATTACAAATTTAACACATGTGATTAGACTATTATATTTAATAAAAACACAGTGGAGGCATCTGAATTCTAAACAAACCAAAGCTATTGATCTCTAAAATCATTAATCAATCTGCCATCATGACATACTTGACGGTTAGATCCCAGTGTCCAGTCACGACCACTCAATGGGCATTACATACGTCTATGAATGCGATCATTTTGTCAATCTCCCGATAATTTGTAGTTTGTGTTTGTATTTTAAGTCAGATTAATTATGTATATATAAAAATCGTTAATCGATTGGTCTCACTGAAAAGTTAACGGTTGTTGGTTTAATATTCTCTGTACATTATTATTACATTGACTTCCTTATTACATTCTAACTCTTATTTTCTTATGACATTCTAGCAAATCTGTAGTAAAATAATTGACGTTCAAAAAATGCAACATGTAAACTCCACTATACGCACTTTACTTCAATTTTCGAAACAATACGTATAGTAATATAACAGTCGACGCTTGCCAATCGGTGCGCTTTATATACTATAACTATAATTTTCATATTCTCTTTTATATATGTTTGTAATTGATTTTTGTATAAGCTGTGTCGTTATTTACTATTTGTGTATAAACTTTATGTACTTTAAAGTGGTGTTGAATATTCTGAATGTTAATCGTGAGTAGACTTTTTATTAATTTATATCAACACTACTTGCGTATTGAGTGGCGAGATTTAAGGTTACTATTTGTCAAAGTTATATCACCAGAGCGGTGATTTTTTTATTGCCGTCTAATTTTATATTACAGAACAGAAACAATAACTCTTACACATAAAAATCTAGTTTCAAGTCAATTTTTTAAATAAAATTTTATTTTACAACAATAGAGATCATCAGATAGATCTTGTAAATCGATCCAAGGAGGATTTTATCTAGTAGCACCTTGGATGCTGAAAACGAAAAGTGAAGTTAACGAGTTTTCTGTGTTACAATCTCAAACTCACCTCCCAACTATTATATAACTTTGTTTAACCGGAAAGCAAACTACTAGATGTGACTATCTTAAATCTTTTGAAAATCAAAATCAAGAAAATCAAAAAAAGAAATATTTTAAAAAACATGTTTACTCATATGCATACTTGTATATTTTAATTCATAGTATATGTTTTAGAGACCCATAGCCGAACAAATATAGATTCATGTCCATCTGTGTGTACTAATATAACTTTAATTTTTAAACACACACAAAAAAAGTTATTTTTCGCTGATGAAATGTTTTGTTAGAGCAGTGTTTTGACTAGGTATATTTTACTGTTTATTTAATAGTAATTGATACGTTGTGATTCAGTAGTAGATATATAGATTATTATGAACATTTCGTGGTTGTTCCGCTTCACATTTGGCCATTTTTTTTTATTTATTCATCTAACATATCCGATACGATAATACTTTAAAAAATACCGCTACTTCATAATACAGTTATGGCATGACAAAAATATGAATTCTGAGGGCAGCCTTTAATATTGGTTCTTTAATATTGGTTGCATACGTAATAGCATTTCTATTATGTCAGCGTACGTCAAAGGTCAGGAGATTAGTTCTTTTACATTTAACGTTAGAACGTCGTATTATGTAAAATATTACACCTAGTATTTATTTACAATTATAACATAGGAATTACTATATTTTTTTTATACATATTTTGTGTTAAAGTACAGTGAAATATTACTGTTTTTTTGATTTTCTGAGGTATTGCCTAATGAGTGGCAAGTTGACATGTCTCAACTTTAATATGACACTTGTTATAATAATATATTCTATACAAATATATCTGGAGACTATCCTGGGACAAAGTCTAATTATAGATACGTTAGTTGTGGATTCGATTCCTTCTCGATAAAATTATTTATTATCATTATGTAGCTCTGGCGAGATAGACGCTCTGTAGAACGGAGAGTCTTGACTTTAAGTTCTATCTGCGTACCTTACTATGAGGAAAATGCAGAATATAGATATATAGCATGAAGTTGTTGTCTTATGTACATATATAAAATCTAAATCTAAATATTAAAATAAATTTAGTTTATAGTATATTTGAGTATCAAATTATTAACAAAATAAAAAAATATAATTACAAGAGACATGACGAATTCCGAAAGCGGGGTAAATAGAGGGGACCGTCGAATTTTTTAAAGATTGCGTGTTAAGTCACTCTGCTTATATATTTTTACATAATATAGCTAAGCTTTAGTGTTTTGTTTAGCTTCATGCATTTCAATTTTTACTTCACAGTGGGCAATGCTAACTTCTTCTTCCTTTGTTTTTAATATTTTCTTCCCTCCTCAAATACCTTTCTTTTACCTATATACAAGTATGTCTATTCTAGGATTAGGGGAAAACCATTATAGATGCTCCAAAGGAACAGGCGCCCCACTTTCTAAAAATCTTATTTAAAAAATAAAAATTAGGAATATTTTTTTTAATACATAAACAACATGCGCCCCCTACTCTTTTAAAACATAATATCTGTTATCCTCTAGGCATTTTTTTTCAGCTTTTATGATCTAAATATATTTGAAGTGAACGCTAAAAATGACTGAAAAGTTTGAAATACTCAATGCTTTGTAAATTTATAAGTACTTATTTTTGTTTGAAAGCTACGTTTTTCAGAAGTGCTATAGGCTAGAGATGGTGTATGTATTAGTTAGCCTTAAATATCGAAATAACAATAACATAGTAAAATATATGTCAGTACATTAAATGTAAAAAATGTTCTATTTTATATGATATATGTATCTCTTATAAATAAGTCACAATAAGATATTTTGTGGCAATAACATAAATGAAAATTGCAAGGTGATATTTCAACGTTTTTTATTTGATACAGATATTGAAACTTACGAGCGAAAGTATCATCCATCATCAAGGATTGTTTGTGAAGAAACGTTTTGTATTTTATAGCATGTAAATTAAACGTATACTTTTTGAGCAAATGTAAATTTTAAATAATTCAACACTCTGTTTACGGCCGCAAGCATAGACACGACTCCAGCAGGGGGCGCCCTTGCCGCCAATTTTGTCCTCACAAGCAACCAGTGTTAGTGCTTGTACTTTCTCACAATTATTGAATGTATAAATTATATTAATTATTTATTTATATGGATTCTATGGAAAGTGAAAAATAATAATAAAATAATGAATAAGTGGTATGCGAGCTAAGCCGCGAATGGGCCGCTAGTACACTATAATAGGTATATATCTTTCTTAATATTTCAATAGCGGCGCAACTACCCAGGTAAAGAGGCATCTTTCCCCAAAACGGTTCTACAAAAAGCTAAGTTCGGCAAAATCTGTAATCGATATGTCAATAAACCAATAATAATTATTACGTGATAAAGGATTAAACTAAATTTAAAGAAATTATTTATATAAAATTTATAATTTTGAAACTAGGAGGCTTTTTTCAAAAGGTGATCTAACCTGGTTTTACTCTGCGTGGATACCAATACTACCATATATAATAATATATGTGCTACATGTCAAAATCATAAATTTCTTTTTATAAAGTCAGCAAAAAACTAAAGGTCACTTCTAGCGTATCATAATTTAATATATTCTCCACTTTAGACGTACGAACAAATTTAATAAAATTTCCCGGTAACGCCGGTGACCGTTTCTTTGAAATGTCAGTCGTCTAATAGTTAATGACCCAACTTGGTACTTGCTTCTCTTTTGAATGTTAAAGTTTTAGCTTTGACTGTTGATGTCAGTTTTTGAAAGCTCTATTTATAGTTTTTTCGCTATTTGTGTTGATGTTTTGCTTAATTTAGTCCAGAGATAGTAAAAGTGTCTCTATTTATTGAAATTAAAAGAATTGTGAGACGTGAAGGCTGTGGGTTCAATTCATTTTTTTAATGAATTTAATTAAATTTTTATTTTAATTTCGCTCTGGTAGCAAGACAAATCCCAGCGCTGTCTTCCATAAATCAACAGGCAAAAGGCTCTGCCTACCCTGTTGTATGCGGGATATAGTGTGTATAAAAAAATATTTTGAGAATCAAAGAACCTAATTAATGGGGCACAAACGAATAACTGTAAACACGACAGGTTGTGGGTCGTATTACCTGGAGGAATGAAATATATAATATTTCCATTATCTCTCTGGCGGACAAAACTCGGCGTTGAGTTCCGCCATTTAATGGTTCCCAGGTCTGCCCTGCTATGTGCTGGCATAGTGCGTGCGTTTTTAAAAAATACGACATTTAAAAAATAAAAAATTAGAGGCCATTCGTGGCGCAGCGACACAAATTGTGACTGTAAAACCGACTGGTTGTGGGTTCAAACCCCACTCGAGGAGATGAGATATTAACTTAAATTTATATTTTCATTTCTTCGCTCTGGTGTCGAGGCAAAGCGCGGCGTTAACTTCTGCCACTTAACACGCAGTGCCTCCAGAATTCATCTTAACACAAGTTCCTTCTGCATACCCTGCTGTGTGCGGGATACAGCGTGAAGTTGATAAAAAAAATTCAAATTAAAAATAAAATACCTTTATAGTACCTAATATCTTAAAAAATTAAAATAAGTGTCTTTTATTCTTAGTAAAGTGTTTCCACTTATTTAATTAATTTCTATTTGCTTAAATTTAAATAAATTTAGTACTAAATATTTTTCATTCAAATATTACATAATATGTTGGCCCAATACAGTAGTTTGGTGCTCCATTCTCTGTGACTACTCTGCTAGGGATACAGCGTGAAGTTGGATATTGTATAGTAATTAATAGTATTAATAGTAAATTAGATATTGTATAGTATATGAAACTAACGATCTCAAAAGCGTGTTTCTGAGTGACTCATCACTATATTCGTTTCCTATGTCGGAAAGTACACAAATTTCGTTCATTCTAAATTAACTTATTAAATTTTGTTGATTTATAATTTACACCTACAAATGAATAAAACAAATATTTACCCAATTAATATTGCCAAAGGCTAATATAATGATAATTAATGAACTCAAATAATTTTCAAATGCGTAGGTAGCTCATACTTTGTTAAGAAATTTTCTTTGAGTCGCGTTCTAGTGACTTTATTTCGTTGCGTGAATAATTTTAGACAATTTACAGTAGTGCAGTGGCACAAGGTGTCAACGTAAACGCAACGGTTGTGAGTTCGATTTCCACTCGCGGAAATTAATTATTTAATATTTTCATTCTTGCGCTGGTAATAAGACAAAGAGCGGTGTTGATTTCCACTACTCAACACGCTCGTCATGTCTCGAATTCGATGGATAGTGGGGAACGGAGTGTAACATTACAACATTATATTTTCGTAACATTAGTTTTCCTATAGCAGAGCCGCTATATATGGGGTGAAACATAGTACAACTAAAAAAATATATATTTTAATAAAATTGTTATAATAATTACGTTTTTTGAAAGAAAGTATTGTTGAAAGATTTTAGTACATTACGTCCATAAAATGATGCAGCGGGACGCCGTCTAGCAATAAGCGTGATGGTTTCGATATAGAGATTTCAAGGGAATATATTGAATTCGGGTGAAAAGTGAATGAATGGTCTTAACACTCTCTGTAAACCCTATACCGTGCGGGATAAAGCGTGAAGCTGTAACAAAATATTTTTGGCGCAAGGGCACAAATATTTGAGTGAAAATGCGACTGTTTCATTTGGATTGGTTCGATTCTATTTTGAGTAAGCAGAGCGCGGCGTTGAGTTCCAGCACTCAACACGCAATGCCTGCAGAAAGAAAATCGGAAAATGAAGTGTTTAAATAGGAAAAGAGTATGTTATTACTAGGTAGTAAGAGTATGTTATTACTGTAAAGAGTATGTTATTCTCAAGTTCCCTCCGCCTACCCTACTATGTATGCAAAAAAAGATATATAGCGAATATCCAAAGTTTTAAAAAAAAAATCAAAAAATAAGTATGTTGTGTCCACTATAAGAATGTGAACTATAATTTATACCAAAATATTATAAAGTTAGATTTTGCATATAAGCTGAGAAAAGCTAACTAAAATCTATGTACAAAATATTTTGCGCACAGACGTCCAGATCAGCTTACTAAATCTTTTAAATCCTACTTATATTCAATATTTTATTCACAATCAAGTTAAATGTGACGAAAATATTATAATTGTAATCATTCTCCGTGCTCCTGTGCTACGATGATCTTCTTTTATTTACAAAAGGAGCACAGGGGAGTCACTGTTACGCAACGGTTGTGGGTTCGATCCCTCCTCGACGGCAATATTGTTTATTAATAACTTCATTTCTTTGCTCTGGCAACAAGGCAAAAGCCTGGCGTTGAGTTCCGCCACTCAACGAGCAATGTCTGAAAAATTGCGCGGAAAGCGGGAAATGTAAGGCTCTTGTTGCGCAGCGGCAGCAATTATAAATTCTGGAGGCATAGAAGAAAATATAAAATGTTTTATTGAAATATTTTAAACTACTTGCATTTTTTTTATATTTAGCACATATTCATTGTATCCTGTAGTATTTTAGTAACAATTTCATTTATTTACTTATCTTTTTGAACTTCCATCAATTAGTAACTAAAATAAGCGTCGCTTCTACACGCTGGCTGAAAACAAAATATATACACATCAAATATATGCAAAATAATATATCAACTTATATATAAGTAAAATAAATGGAAGTGAATTTATAAGAAGAATATGCAGATCGATGTGCTACGAAAGTGTACTAAATCGCGTATTCTGAGGTAATGGTGACGTATAGTTATTGAGCTATTTGGTTACTATATTGTTTTGTACAGATTTATGGATCAAGGGAAGATATAATGAAATTCGGAGTTCCTTCCTAAGCGCATTGTGAATATATTGTACATATTGAATATATTGTATTATATAAAAAGAAAGTGGAAAAGCAGCGAAATGAAGATTTGTGTTCAAAACAAAGTCACGGTACTGATTGCGTTTAATGTGAATGGTTTTCAGTTGAAAGTTGAGATTGCGCTAGGATTTAATAAGTCCAATGTCGCCAACACTTTTGTCACAGCACATTTATAACCGTGTAAAATAAATAAGAAAAATACAAAAGTAAATAAACATTAAATAGATCATATTAACGATTAAGTTTAGTATTAAGATACTCCGCTCTCCAGCTGAAAATTTGAGGATCAATAGTCTAATATGTAATTAAGACTATTCTACTATACTATTAATATTTATACTATTAGTTTTTATATTATTCTTAACAAAATATTTAAATATGAGAGTTTCTACTTTGACGTAGGTGAGTAAACCTTGAGTTGGCGCTACCTCAGAAAGGGCACTTTCAAGTTACAATTACGCGTATTAAACATTTTACCTTTGCCAAAATGACGTAGGTCTGGCTCTCTGGCTCGGAGATCTTGGGATTATGGCATTTTATGAAAAACACTATACACAGATACGAGAGACATGAAGATTTTTATATCGCTGTATTAACCTCAGCAAGCTTGGTGAAGGAATTTTAACGGCTACGTGATATATAAGTTTATTATAGTACGTGACGGATTGAAATTTCCTAAACTTTTACGAGTTTTACGAGTATTATTTTCTTATTATTTGCTTAAAATATATTTTGTAAAATATAAATTATATATTCTTTTTTTATGTATTCTCGTATCCTCACCTTAGCGTATCATACCAGAAGCTGCCCTATGTCATGTAAATAAAAAAGTTTATTTAGAAATAGAATAATTGAAGCCAGTAGTGGTGCAAACGCGACTGGTTGTCGGCTCGGTATCCCTCGAGGAAATAAAATATCTCAAATTTTTATATAAGCGAGGGGGTCCTAACATTATCTTGCATGGCGCTTACCAAGGATAGGCAGAGGGAACCTAATTAAATTAAATAGCGTTTTTTGAATTGGCTTTGTTTTGTTTAAGATTTGCGATATATGTGTATACGACACGACGTTGTGCATAGTGAGTATCACGAATGTCTGCAGGCGGCGTGCGACCATAGCTGTTATCTTATATCTACATTAATATTAAATGTAAGACATAACGTTAATTAAAGAAGTTTTAAAGTAAATTCACGCTCAAATTTGACAATAAAATAACGCCCGAACATTGTTATATCGTATTATAGATATTTTTTATATTATTGAAAGATAACTGTTAATCTTCTAATTATATGCAGTGTTTCCGCAATAGCACATTTTGATTGTCGCGTTATATATTTTTGTTTGAGAAAGGCACACGTCGATGACAATTTAGCTCGTGTACGCGTCGTATCAGACTTATTCTATACAGTATTCTACTCGTTATTGGACACACATTGAACAAGTAATTGTTTTTAAATCAAATAAAAAAAATCTGACAATAAAATAACGCCAAATGTCAAATTTGTTTTTAATTTATAAATATTTTAACAATTAACAAAGTTTGCATAAAAGTGATAGTTAAGAAATGTTCCGTATTATTGTATTGCTTATGTGTGTCCAATTTATAACAAGTGATCCAAAAAGAATATTAGCTGTATTTCCAACACCTTCTATAAGTCATCAAGTAGTGTTTCGCCCTTTTGTGCTGGAGCTAGCAAAACGTGGGCATGAAGTTACAGTTATTACTACAGATCCAGTATTTAAAAATGAGCAAATTCCTAGAAATTTAAGAGAAATAGACGTTCACGACATATCCTACGATATTTGGAGTAATTTTACGTCAATTGAAAGAGGAACTGCAGGAAATCATGTTGAATCTGTAAAACTAGCATACATATTATTAGCTGATATTTTCGAAGCTCAAGCACAATCTTCTCAGGTCCAAAATCTTATTAACGACAAGAATGAAAAATTTGATTTGTTAATAACTGAAAATTGTGTAAGGCCATCGTTGAGCTTGTCATACATATACGATGTTCCAGTTATCGACTTCAGCTCGTTTGGTGGAACAATCGATACTTATCTAGATCTAGGTGGGATAGAACACCCTCTTTTATACCCTACCCCCTTGCAACAAAAAATTATATATAAAAGTTTATGGGAAAAAATACATCAAACATATATTTATTACGCTATGAAGTACATGTATAGCCACCTAGAAATTAGAGAAAATAAGATGTTGAAGCGCATTTTTGGTTCGAAAATACCAGCATTATCAGAATTAAAGAAGAACATTCATTTACGATTTCTAAACGTCAATCCAATTTGGGATGGTAACAGGCCGATCCCACCGAACTTCATATATATTGGAGGTTTACATAATAGGAAAGAAAAGGAGTTACCAAAGGTAACAAATTACTATAATTTTTAAAAATTGTAGTTTAATATTGAAACTATTTGTAGCTCCGTCCTCCACCTCCCGCCGTTCCGGACATGGCGTGTTGGGTGGCGGTCCCCAACGCCGCATTCATCGCCACTTGACACACCAGCGGGGACGCACTGGTGCGCGTCGCCTTGGGGGGACGCCGTATCAGTGCGCTCTCTAGAGATGCACGAGGCGGATGGAACGTTGCAGCCCACGTAAGAGCTGGCAGGGGTCGCTGCGAGCCTTCCATCTTGTACTTTGACCGTGGCGTTTGGCGCTCCGTTCTCTCTGACTACCCCGCTAGGAATAAAACGTGAAGCTAAATTAAGTTAATATTGAAACTCATAAAATTTTTTCCAAAGCGGCTTTGTGACAGCCATCATTTAATAAATGAATTTTTTTTGCAGAATTTCAAAAACATTCTGGAATCTTCAAAATATGGTGTTATTTACATTAGTTTTGGCACAAACGTAAAGCCATCACTGTTGCCGTTAGATAAGATAAACATATTCGTAAAAGTTTTCTCTGGATTACCTTACGACGTTCTATGGAAATGGGATCAAGAAAAAATCCCCGATTGCCCCAAAAACGTCATAATATCCAAATGGTACCCACAATCGGATTTACTAAGTAAGTTGAATTAATTTCTGTGACTAGAGATTGGTACTTGAATTGAAAATAATAATCCAAATGGTGAAATGTCGTTTGATCATATAAGTAGATTTTAACGCAATAGATACAGGCATTTTTGGATGAACGTAAAATTTTCAATTTATGTCTTTACAGTATGAATTTATATTATTATATTGTTATTGTTTTCTTCATCTAGTAAGACAAATAGCAGCAATGAAAAGTAGGAAAAAAATGCGTTATATCTAAATTCTCTGCAACAATTTTCCAAAATAAAGATGAGAAAGTAGATCTCACACAATAGAAAAGTATATGATATGTATTTTAGATTTTATAGTGAGTATTGCGTGGTCATGAAATGTGTTTTATATACATATTTTCAGAACATCCAAAAATCAATTTATTCATAACACAAGGTGGTCTACAATCAAGTGATGAAGCTATTGCTGCTGCTGTTCCCGTTATCGGTGTGCCATTACTTGGAGATCAATATTTTAATGCTGAACAGTTCGAAGTCCACAATATAGGCATAAAACTTAATATGGAATCTCTTACTGAAGACCAATTGAAAAATGCCATCAATGCTACTATTAAAGATCCAAAGTATGTATTTATTTAATATAATTTTAGGGTTCCGTACTCAAAAGGACTCTATTACTAAGACTCTGCCGTCCGCCCATCTGTCTATCTGTCCGTCTGTTACCAGTCTGAATCGTGATAGTAAAATAGTTAACATTCTCACAGATGTATTTTATACTCTAGAACAGAATAAATAAAGCCTTGTTTTTTGCCATTTTTATAGACAACAAGCAATAAAACATAACCCTTCGTACTTGGCCGTTTTTATGGTAAATTACGTCACAATTCTTCGACAATAATCCGATAAGGCAAGTTCAAAACATTAAGTGGTTCTTCAGCTTGTTATTGATTAAATGTTTATATATACACATTGGATATTTTCTCTGACATTAGCTACAAAAAGAATCTATACACAATTCTTCACTTTTAGCATTTTTTAATTTTTTATATTTTTCTATATTGACTTACTTACTTAACTTAACTTATTACTATAATTTTGAAATATAATAGATACAATATATATGTTACTTTTCAGATATCGTAACAATATTCGCAAATTACGCAGAATACTAAACGATCAGCCACAAACGCCCTTAGAACGTGCCGTTTGGTGGACCGAGTACGTTCTGAGAAACAACGGAGCTGAGCATTTGAGGGCAGGGGCAACTAGATTACATTGGACTCAATATTATGAATTAGAATTAATTTTTGTTATGTTAGCTGTCATTTTGATAATTTTTGTTATAATAATTGGACTTATGTTAAAATTTGCATTTACAAAATTTTCCTCTATGCATAATAAAGTGAAATTAAATTAGTATAATTAATTTTATGTAGTAATATGTAGTGCGCAGCGGCACGAAGTGTGACTGTAAAACGGACTGGTTGTGGGTTCGATCCCCACTCGAGGAAATTAAATATTTACTTAAATTTA
>DWAN01003802.1:0-12943 GCA_018230445.1 Heliconius hewitsoni
TCTTACGACACCACCAGTACCAGGATGATCCTATTCTAAGCCGGGATCACACGGCGCAAAGAACAATGCATCCAGAACTCGGTTGAAAGTAGGGAACAGTGTGTCTTAACACTAGATTCTATCTGCCTACCCTGCTGTATGCGGGATACAGCGTAAAGCTGATTTAATTTCTTTAATTTAATTTTTTATAAGATCACTTTGTTGTCCGTCTGTCTGTCTTTCATGAGCCTTAATCTCAGAAATGCTTGGCAATATCGAGTTGACATTCAAATCATATATTTAGATCTACGGCCCCATCATTTTCTGAACAAAACGTATTTCAAAATTCACTTGTTGATAGATCACAAAAAAGATATGGCTCTTTATATAAATTAAGTGCGTATTTCAACACTATAAAGGGAATCAAAATTAAAGATGTACTTCTGGTTAACTTAGAATTATGGAATTTCTAAAATAAAATAATAAAATTATGGATTTTTTTTTTCTCTTCTCTAAAATTTGAGTGCTACGTAAAACATGAACATGTTAATATTATTGTGTCATATTATTTGGTATTGAAGTTCCGAGAGCTTTGTGTTTTTAACACAAAACACCCCTTGTGTTTTTCAAAAAAGATAAATTTATTTATTTAAGGATTTGATTAAAATAATTACTTATAAGCTGAGGTCAGTCGTGGCGCAGGGGCACACCAACTGTGAACCCCATGCCTCCAGAACTCGGTAGAAAGTGGACAATGGAGTATCTTAACACTAGGTTCTGTCTGGCTACCCTGCTGTGTGCGTGATACTGCGTGAAACTGATTTGACAAAACAGAATTGGATTCCGGAAAAGTAATGAATTAAACTTATAACAATGTTTCATATTTTTGAATCTACTGTCTTAATATTTCTAAAAATCTCTTGACTCTTCAGACGTATTGAGCAATTACTTATTACTGATATAAAACGAGAGTAATGCGCAACATAACTTTTTGTTCTCATTTTAGAAGCCGTTGTGGGACAAGCGTGCGAATATAAACGCGACAGTTATGGGTTCAATTCCCATTCGCGGCAATGAAATATTTACTATTTTCATTTACTCGCTTTGGTAACGAGGTAAAGCACATTGCCAACAGCCAACACACAATGCCTCAAGAATTCGGCGGAGAATGGTGAACAGAATACTATAGGTTCCCAAGTTCCCGCTCCCCACTCTACTATCTATATATTTATAAAAAAATATACAAATATGGTTTACTTAATGACTGTTTACTTTTAGAAAATAACATACATACATATCTACTATTTGTGATTGATATGTAATTATACGATTTATATAATATGACATTTTCATATTAACTGTAGCACTGGAAAAAATTTACAATGTCGTAATATATAGATTGGGAGATCCATTTAATCTTATAAGTAACATTGATGTATGGCGTGTAGCCACATGGAAACACGTTATCAGGCACCATTTTTATCTATCTATCCTTAATATTTCCGATATGAACTATTTCAATGATATACACAATGATATATTGTAATAAAATTTATTTAAAAAAACTAGTGAGATTTCTTTAAAAATAGCAAAAATGCTAAAACATATACGTCTACATAATAGTTTTTCTATTATTACATATATGATAAAGTTAGCCTCGCGGTGTGGTGTATAATATTCTATTCTATATGTACTAAGCTATGTACGGATGGAAAAATTCACTGTAAATTGTTTATATAAAAATAAATAAATTACCACTGTTTTTGGACAATAGAATCTATAAATTTAGTCCACCGAATTTCAAAGTCATAAATCATTTTGTCTTTATCCGAATATGCGCTGTAATATAAGGAGTTAAGAGCTAATTTCTTCAAAAGTCTCAAATCTGCGTGACGACTGGCAATACCAACAAACGTGACGTAAAAATCGTGAGATAAAGGTTCAGCTTCCCATATTCCGGGATCGTCACTTGAAATGACAACAGGCATATCATTTGCTAGAAATATAGCCAATGGATGGTTTCTCACATCATCAACCAACTTTAATACTTGATTTGATACAACATTTACTTCAACACCGATGTCTCTCTTTTTAACTTCTTCAATCAAGAGTGGATGCTTGGCGAGAGCATATCCATGTCCAATACGACGAGTACCAAGAACAATCGCGTCTGCTAAGTTTTCGTCGGACGTTGTACCATACCAATTTGTTTCACCCGCGTGAAAGAAATAATCAATATCGTTATCGTTTTTTGAGAAAACTTTCAAAAAGTCTTTAAGGGGTGATCCCAAATCCTCTTGACCGACTATATCAAATCCCGCTATTAAATTAGGAAATTTTGCTTGTAATATCTTGGTTAAATCTAAATACTCTTTAATAGTTTTTGTACCAACGAATCTTAGAGGAGCATAAATTATTTTAGCTCCAAAAAAGTCAGGATAATCTTTTAAAAATTTATTCAATGCCTTTTCATACGATGACACCGTATCGATAATATCATACTTATTGCCGTCCAAATCATATAGCACAGGAAGTACACACCTGAGCTCCAAGTACATAACATTGTCAACTCTTAAAACCTTTAAAGTGTCGTAAAAATACTGTTCCCACACTGGTTTGTATGTAAATAGATTAGCCGTTACTTGAAAATATTTCTGGAATTTTGACCACACTACATTAATATCAGTGTAAACATTATTAGGATCATCGACGACGAGAGTAAAATGTTCTCTTAATTTACTATCAAATTTTTCAATATTTCCAGAAGAGTATCGAGCCTCTTTCATAACCTGCCACGCTGTTCCACAGGGTATAGCTGGAACATCCCGGGAGAACAGCAACTGAATATTCTCTTCTTCAAAACATACATACAAATCATCTAAATATGTAAGGGATAGAACGTAATCAGGCCCGGGTATAGAAGTATCGTGAGCGTGGAGTAAAGCACCTTTGGGCATCCTTTGAACTAATTTAAACAGTTCCGATTTCTTCACATCATCCTTATATTCAAAGAAATGCTTAGAAAAGTTAAAATACTGAGGATTATCAAACGCGAAACGCAACTCGTTTGATTTCAAATCCATAATTATTTTATTCGCTTGTTCTTCACTGTCACTTAACACTATATCACTGCCTAGCATCAAATCAAGTTCCTTTTGCAACAAATAATTTCTTTCATTAAGATTTTTTTGGAATACATCATCCGTTAACACTGCACTAGCAAAATGAACTGTTAAACACCAAATAATTGAAGTCCACATTTTTAAATAATATTAGAAACGATATTACGAACGAAACGAAGCTTTTTATACTGATCAGCACAAGGTTGTATGGCACAAGCGCAAAAGTGGGTATAAATAATAATAAATAGACACACGTTTTATATTGTTGCGCCTCGACAATGGCTCGCGGAGTATTTGAAGCACCACGTCACTAAACCTACGAGCTCATGGATTATACATACATATATTATGATAACATTTTTGATTAAATGATTCCTAAGCACTACCAAACGGTTTTATCTTCCAGTGACTTCGAATGTCGGTTCGGTTTTTGGTAGCCTTGATTTTTTTTTTTCAAGGCTAGTCGTGACGCAACCGCACAAAGTGTGACTGTAAAACCGACTGGTTGTGGGTCCGATCCCTACTCGAGGAGATGAAATATTTATTTAAATTTATATTTCCATTTCTTCGCTCTGGTGTCGAGGTAAAGCGCGGCGTTGAGTTTCACTCAACACGCAATGCCTCCGGAATCCGGCAGAAAGTGGGGAACGGAATGTCTTAACACTAGGTTCCCTCTGCCTACCATGCTGTGCGCGGGATACTGCGTGAAGCTGACTTTTTATTAATTTTTTTTGTTCAGCTTCACTGCATCCAGCATATGGCAGGAACCTGGTAATCCAGCGTTAAGATACTCCGTTCAAATGAATACACTCCATTCCCCGTTTTCTGGAGGCATTGCGTTTGCCAGGTATATTTTCTTATTTCAAAACTACAAGAAATAAGAAAGTATATTAATAATACTTATTTTTCTTATTAAACAAAGAAATCTTTAACCAAATGCACTCTAGTCGTGATTTCAACTTTAATTTTATATATTTTTATAACTTATATACAAGTCATCGTTTCAACTAAATTATTATATTGAAAAAAAAGTATAAATATAAAATTTTAATTAAAAATATATTTTCAAAATCTTTAAAAAATCTTTAGCAAAGGACAAACTAATAACCCTGTCTTATAAGTAGTAAATATCTGTAACGACTTATCGTAACTCACTTATTAGAGCCATATCTGTAAGATAAAATAAACAAAAGTCTACAATATCATTAAGAATTAAAATTTAATACTATTCCAATTGAGTATTCGTTATCAATTGTTTTTATCTAGCGTATATTTTACTCGATAATTGTTTTTTAATGTGTAAAATATGAATATGGCATTCAATACTTTGTAGTCAACGCTGTCACCAGTAAGTAGCATTAGGAGGAAGGGTTCCGAATATTAAATATTATCCATTTTGATTCAAAAGTTTATACTCACATTTCGAATGATAAAAAAATATAGCAATTTCGCATCAAATTCAAGTTTTTTTGTTTTGATTTATATGGATTTTGTTGCATTAAGCTTTCAAACACTGTATCCATTAAGTACTCGGAATTGATATACTTACAAGAAAAAACGAAATATAAAACTTTATATTCAATTTTAGATATTCTAATGAAAAACTTCAAAAATGTACAGCGTTCTTTGACAGACAGTCAAGTATACGATAAGATAACAAGATTTATTTCCATATTGTCAAAAGACTCGAATCTCTTTAAACGTGACAACGTTTTTAGATAATATCCAGAACGTAAAAAAAAATATTCACCACAGCTGAAATCGTACCAGCTACCCCTCAACTAATCAACTAACGTGCCATTATAAACCTATACCTGTATAGCTATGAACGAAATCCTAAAATCCCGGTAACCACTACCAGTGAGTACCATTGTTCGAAATCCCGGGAAGTGTCATCCAGAATACCGTTGGCAGTAATTAGAAGATTAAAGGAGGTGACGAGTGTATAAGAAACTTCTCTGTATCATATATGTGACGGCCATATTTTTTTTCTTTTATTTTCCACCAACAAACGCGCACGGGGCGGTTCCTGCTAAGTGCCACTTAAAATTCTCCAACCCTTTCGCCGCATAAAATCAGCATGGCGGATGAGACGGCCTTTATATTTCTTTTCAGATTTATTTTTTAGTTTCTTTAGAGAGTTGCTTTGAAATTGAACCCTTTTAGACGCCGCTGGTTGTAATTTACACCAGTACGAAATGAGTTTTTAGTAAATTTTTATCGTTTAAAACGTCTATAGAAATCGCGGGTTGCGCGAGGCCGTTTCGGTGCTTTTCAATTTTTTTTTTTTACCTTTAAGTATGTGGTTACTTGGTTGCAATTTTAGCCATTTAACTTATATAAGCTAGTGCTACAAAATTAAGTACTCCGTACACTTAGTTATGATTTAAAACGCGAAAGTGCAGACGTGAAATGGTCTTGTAAATAAAAATATCAAATATTATGGCTGTAATTTAAATGTTAAAATGCTTTTCATTTCGTTTTGAAATAAAATTATGAAACGGAATCAAAATAACCTCTTTTTTTCATTGTAAGTAGTTATATATAGTTTTTGTTCCGAAACTTGAGAATTGATAATACCACGGATAGATGCATAATTATGTAATTTAAACAAGAAATAACATATTATATAACTAAGAGTATCGTGGCATAGGCGCACAAGTGTGTGACTGTACACGCGACAGGTTGTGGGTTCGATCCTTACTCAAGAAAATGAAATATTTAATATTTTCATGACGTCGATCGGGTGTCGAGGCAAAGCGCGGCGTTAAGTTCCGCCACTCAACACTCAATGCTATCAAAATTCGGCAGAAATTTAACACTAGGTGCCCTCTGCCTACTCTGGTGCGTGTATGATAGAGCGTGACGCAAAAAAAATAAAACAAAAAAACATATACAAACCAACATTTTGTAAATGTTGTAAAATAAACTGATAAAAACAGATGTTCTTTAAAATATTGTCTGAAATAACTCACGGAACATTCACTTGTTATGACTCACAAAAAGCTGTAGAAAACAATGTAAAATAATTTAAAAACAAGATAATAACTATTTTCTTGTACGTTTGTAGAATAGATACAATAATTTTTTTCGATTGTTAAACTAAATAATTATTTATCCTTAAAGTTAAAATAATACTAATTTTTTTTTGCTGAATCACGTAGCATGGTAGGCAGAGGAAGCCTAGTGTTAGGACACTCCGCTCGATATTTTCTACCGAATTCGGCATTGCATGTTGAGTGGTGGAACTGAACGCCGCGCTTTGCCTCGACAGCAGAGTTTCTATACTAAAAAAGACAGAATTCTATACTAAAAACATGTGTTATCAATTTTAAAGAATAACCAATACAGCCCTATTTGTATCACAATAACGAAACTTCCGGTCAGTGACTAAGATGTTATGAACATCAGGTCATTCGCCCTAAACAATGCTGCCATAGCCAGTTCCAGCTCGGTGTCGAAGCGGGCAGGACGAGGCGCGCAACTCCAAAATGCGGTATTTATATCCTTTTGTGCTTCTATTCGCGTTTTGCCGCGGAACAGTTGACGATTACAAAGTAAAACGAGCCAAAATTCTACGAGATGAGGCACTCCTATCAGTTGGGGGTACCTTAGAGCTCTCAAACAAAGAAAAGAACGTCAACGAGTGCCTAATGCGGCATAAATTTCACGAAGTAGACTATGGCGTTGATAATCCACAATTTTACAACTTGTCCAAACATTATTTCTCATATAAAAATCTTATACGATCGTCTAAAGTTTACAAGATCATAAATGATATGCCGAAAGGAGCAGCTCTACATATCCATGATATGGGCATATTGGGACCAGATTACATAGTCAATTTGACTTATTTGGACGATCTCTACATATGTTATGACGAAAAAGATGTACGCTTCAAATTTGCCAGTAAAAAACCTAAAATTCCATGCAAAAATAAGTGGGAATTAGTAAGTGATATTAGAAAAGTGTCTAATAAAACGAAATTTGATGCAGAACTAAGAACATTCTTCACCATGTGCGTTAACGATCCCGATATCGTGTATCCAAGCATAAAAGAATCTTGGAGTATTTTTATGAATTATTTTAGAAGAGTAAGCCAAATATTGACATTTAGGCCTGTATGGGAGCAGTATTTCTATGAAGTCCTACAACAATTCAAGAATAATAACGTAATGTATTTAGAAGTCCGCAGCATCCTTCCAAATCTTTATGAATTAGATGGAACTACATACGATCCATTAATTACGGCGAAGACGTATAAAAAAGTAATACAAAAATTCAAAAACGATCATCCTGATTTCATTGGAGCCAAACTCATATACGCACCGTCAAGAAAAATTGATCGATTTACCCTCGATACATATTTAAGCTTAGCAAAAGCTATCAAAACTGACATGCCGGATATTTTTGCAGGTTTCGATCTAGTGGGACAAGAAGATGTCGGGAATCCCCTTATAGAGTTTATACCGCAATTGGAAGCAGCATCCAAAGACTTCCATTACTTTTTCCACGCTGGAGAAACAAATTGGTTTGGAACTTTGACAGACGAAAATCTAATAGATGCCATATTATTAGGAGCAAAGAGAATTGGTCACGCTTACGCTTTGCTAAAACATCCTATACTTCTAAAAGCAGTTATCGAGAAAGATATTGCAATAGAAGTGAACGTGATATCAAATTCAGTATTGTCCTTGGTCAGAGATGTTCGTAACCATCCACTTAGCACGTTGCTAGCGCAGGGGGTTCCCGTGGTACTTTCTAGTGATGATCCAGGTATATGGGAAGCGGATCCTTTATCAGATGATTTTTATATAGCATTCGTTGGTGTTGCCAGTCGCTTGTCAGATATAAGATTGTTAAAGCAACTTGCTATCAACTCTTTGAAATACAGCGCACTGGGAGGCACCGCAAAGGAAATTGCGTTGCAAAAATTCAATGAACAATGGAATAATTTTGTGGATAACTTTAACTGTTCCAAATATTAAACGTAAAGAGATTCAATTATGTTAATTAATAAATTATAATGTAACTATAGTCTTGTGTTTTTAACCATTTATTTATAAAACAAAATAAAAATAAATCAGCTTCACGCAGTATCCCGCATACAGCATGGTAGACGGAGGAAAACTTGTGTTAAAATACTCTGTTCCCCACTTTCCACCGAATTTTTCGAGACATTACGTGTTGAGTGACGGAACTTAACGCCGGGCTTCGTGCCTTGTTGCCAAAGCAAAGAAATGAAAATATTAAGAAATAACAACCGTCATGTTAAAACTATTCATATTTCTAAATAATAATTTATTTTGCAATTTATTTATTGGCAATTAATATAATATCTACTCAACTCTAATACAATCCCACCAAGAACAAAACATATCTGAAACATGATTCATTATAATAGTATGCTATATTTAGATGTAATAAACATGAGAAACTGTTGATTTAATTAAAACATGGATTAGAACTAGGTACCCACTGGCTGGCTAATTGCGTATAAAAGTATGTTATCTTAAAGTCATAGACTAAGAGATAAGCACGTTGTGATAGTACTAAGTTCAAAATAAAAGATCAAATAAACAACCGATCGCAATATAGCGTGATAAAGTAAAAATATAAATATCATGTGGATATTTATTTTAAAATTAATATTTCGTTACAGTCACAGATGGCCGTCATGGCACAGTGGCACAGCAAGTTTATCAAATAATATTTCGTTTGAAATGATGACTGAAAAGACGTGTTTTTCTTTTCTTAATTTGTAATGCACGAAAGGGGCCCCTAAGCTACCGATAAAAATACCTACAAATATCGTCGTTTAATGCTAGGAAATAAATAATGTATGTACGACATCGTATTAAGATAATAACATTCTTATTATATCTATTATTATTGATTAGATTAGAATTAAATAATTCATTAAATACATCGTTAGTAAATTTAGGCTGTATAAAAATCGACTTTTATATAAACTTCTAATTTTAACCAGTATAAAAATCAGCTTCAATATAGTAGGGTAGGCAAAGGGAACTTAGTGTTAAGTAAAAATAAATAAATAAAAAATACTTTCGAAAAAATATACAATATCCTTTTAAAGCTACAGTTATTTTTTAGGGTTTCTGTTAAGGAAAAAAAGGCACCCTTATAAGATCCCTTTTTTCCCGTCCTTCTGTCTGTCAAGCCATTATCTCAAGAACGCATGGAGATATCTAGTTGAAATTCAAAACATATACCCATTTCCTGAAAAAAATATATTTTTACATTAACTAAAAAAAGATTTATAAAGATATAGAAAACGCGTATTTCGACGCTATAAAGGGAATCAAAATTAATTGGGTATTTCCGGTTGACCTAGAATTATGAAATTTGCCAACTAGTATCTACATGTAGTACCAGTTTAGGATAAAATGTAAAAAACTTTACATTTATAACGACAAACGTGTTGTTTTCAGTTTAAAAAAAAATAATAGCCTTATAAGATGAAAGGGCTCTGGCTAAGCCAAGCTTGAATTTCAGAAAAAGCTCGAGACCTCCAATTTTTGTACAGAAGCCTCGGTGTCCGAGCCCGACTCGCACTTGTTTTTTTTGTATTGTATGACTATGTACCTGTATGCTAGAGAGGACTCACATTCATAGGACACATAAAGTGAAATTTGATCTGTCTACTTCCACGTACGGCTCAAAACGCTTTTAATAAGCACTATGCCAAAACTATAGATTAATTACAAGTTTTTGTTAATACAGAAACCTATATATTTATATGCTTTAGGGTTCACTATCACAAAAAAATCGGAACTCTTATAGAATCACTTTTTTGTCCGAAGATCTCAATATCACGTGAGTCCTCGAGCTGAAATAATATTAAATTTTAAGTTCTATGCACAGACAAAAAAAACAAGCTTCTAAGTCAACGCAATTAAAAGAGAAGAACAAGATTTATGAATCGATTTTGCAGCTTTTTTTATGAAATTCTCCGCATAATTTAAAAAACTCTTAGAATACGTCCTGTGAACCTATATTTTAGTTACAAAATTTGGCACAAAGTAAGAACTCACAATACAAATAAATGGAAAAATCCGAAAAATGAAAACTTTTGGTACTCAATATTAATTTTCAAGTCAAACGGCGCTAAACAAAACATTATAAGGCCGGTGAAATATTTATTGAAATTTATATTTTCATTTCTTGGTTCTGGGGTAAAGGTAAAGCGCAGCGTTGAGTTCCGCCACTCAATGCGCAATTTAGTCGAATGGGGGGAACAAAGAATCTTAACACTAGATTCCCTTTGCCTACCCTGCTACGTGCCGGATACATCGTGAAGCTACTTTTTTTTATTTGTTGGCTCTGGAGTCGGGGCAAAGCGCGGCGTTGAATTGCGCCACTCAACACACAATGAATCCAGAATACTACCTACCCTGCCTACCTTACCTTATGAAAAATATATAAATTACGCAATTCCTATGAAAAAAAAATTATAAACATCAATTAAACTAAATAATTCATTCTGTTTCTATTCTAATTAGAGAAGCTATATAAAGTGAGAGCACGATGCGTTACTCCAGAGACGCCCTCATCTTGACAAAAGCGCGCACGGATTTGGACCTTATACCGAAGAGAAAGGAGATAAGTGAGTTTTAAGCGATGTTTACATCAAGTGACACTCGTATGAAGTTTCTCGGCTAATGAACTCATTGTCTGTACGCTCCTTTTGTTGTGTGTATAGGTGACGTTATATATCTGGGTACATAACATCGTACTACTTAGGGGGATACCTAGCATACAGAAGAATAGGCAGAGGGAATCTAGTGTTAAGACACTCCGTTCCTCACTTTCTGCCGAGTTCTGGAGGCATTGCGTGTTAAGTGGCGGAACTCAACGCCGCGCTTTGCCTCTACATCAGACTGAAGAAATGGAAATAAATATAAATAAATATTTCATTTCTCACACTTTGTGACCCTGCGCCACGACTGACCTTACGCAATGGAAATAAATTATTTTTCCACAATAAGAAATAAATTGGTTAATATTTTTGTAATAAGTTTTATGTTAATTATTTTTCATATTAACGTGCGGGTATTCTAAAATAATATTATATTGAATTATGAAGATATCTGTTAAACTACATATAACTATATAATTTTAGAATTTCAGACAGTTTTATTTAAAAAAAAAATAGTTGCCAGCTGTGAACATGAAGCGTTTTATACTTTAATTAATATTTACTTAGTAATAATATTTATAACTTTAGAAATCAGTTGTGGGACAGAGACACGAGCGTGCGACTGTAAACGCGACAGGTTATGGGTTCAAATTCCAATCTAGAAAATGAAATATTTATTTAAATTTACATTTCCATTTCCATTCCAGTTGAGTTCCTGAATTCGACAGTAAGTGTTCAACTGAGTGTTTTAACACTATTTTTTCTCTCCGTACCCTGTTATGTGAGAGATTTTTTTACTATAGTTTAATTAATACTATAATGGGCGTTGAATTCTGCCACTCAAAACGCAACGCCTCCAGAATTTCGCATAAAGCGGGGAACGGAGTGTCTTAACACTAGGTTCCCTCAGTCTACCCTGCTGTGTGGGATACATACATATATACATATCGCACCTTTAGAATTATAGTGACCTAATCAAAAAAAACCATGACTGAGTATTTGTCAGAAATTTACCTTGTTTCCCACTTATGTGAAGTGAACCAAGTGACTTAAGTGACTTAATTCTAAGTTCCCTCTGCCTACCCTGCTGTGGTCAGCGTCGTTCTATTTTCTGACAAAAACTCAAAACCATGGTTTTTTGATTAGATCACTGTAATTCTAAAGGTGCGATATCGATAAAACACGAGTCTCTGTCATGTTAACATCCAATCAGATATAACCTAAAAATATTTTCAATTAAACATGTTTTTGCGAATGTACATTTTGTTTATAAACAACTACTAATAGTGAGAAGATAATGGATGTTATTATTATATTATTAATATTGTTCTCGTTTTCCGCCTTGTTTTTAACCGAACTAAATGTGGAGGAAGCGTTTGATTTAAATTTATCTATTTATTTATGAATATTTGTTTTCAGCTTCACGCTGTATTTCGCAAACAGCAGAATAGGCAAGGGGAGCATAGTGTTAAGACACTCTGTTCCCCAATTTTCTACCGAATTCTGGAAGCATTGCGTGTTGGGTGGAGGAATCAACGTCGCGCTTTGCCTCGAGACCAGAGCGAAGAAATAAAAAAATAAATATTTTATTTCCTCGAGTAGGAATCGAACTCACAACCTGTCGCGTTTACAGCCACACTTTGAGCCACGACTAACCTCAGTATGTATGAATATAGTGTTTAAATATCAATATCAGATAGTAATTCTATCACTAATGCAATGAATATTATCTACACAAATGTTTAGAAATATCCAAATTCAATAGAATATTATTGTCGAATACAACAAAATTGGACAGTTTTTGGAAACCCAATTTATTTTTATTCTTTTTATTATTTATGGCGCTGGTGCACGGTAAAACTCGAATGAGTTTATGATTGCACCTTGAATTTATATTTATTAATACTCTGTAACAGTCCGCTTAAATAAATTAAATAAAAAAAATTATATGGTCTGAAAGTTGAAAATGCACTAGTAAGTGAGTTCCCTAAATATGGACTAGTCGTATAATATGGACCACCGTCCTAGAGAAGTGAAGTTAGTCATATTAGGTGAGACTAACCAACTCTCATGTTGAGTCAAGAAAAAACTAATATTAAAAAAAATAATTGAAATTGTAACAAAAAGCTTGACGCTGTATCCCGCACACAGCAGGGTAGGCAGAGGGAACCTAGTGTTAACA
>DWAN01003803.1:0-12943 GCA_018230445.1 Heliconius hewitsoni
TTGCTGGCGACGTGACTCTACCACACGTACTTTAGTCGCCTCTCACGACACCACCAGTACCAGGATGATCCTATTCTCCTATATATCCGGGATCACACGGCAAAACACACTTCGTGCCAGTGCGCCACGACTGGCCTCAATCAAAAATCATATAAAGAAAAATCTAATAAACACGAAATATCAATTGTCCCATTGACAGCAACCACCATCATAAGCCCCTAGAAGATACCCATTTATTACGCAACAAGCTAAACAACACAACTTTTTAATTAAAAGTAATAGTTTCTGAGTAAATATTGTTCAGTATGTTAAAAAAAAATCTTTTCCGCTATATAATATTAGTGTGGATACAAAATAAATATAAATTACTCACCCAAGAGCGTTACCGGCGATCGCACTCTGATATATATCGCAGTCCACGAGTTTCTTGGACTGGTCGTTGGGCGCGTACTCGCCGGCCAGAGCGCACAGCGCGCGGTGGAATTGGAACTGGACGATGAATGACACATAGTATCTGGAATTATTTTAATATAATATTAATATTGTGTTTATTTGTGTTTCTGGATTGAATAAGCTGCTGAGAGTCCCGATTTTATAAAGGGGTTATAATAATAACTGGTTCTGCAGTCGAGGTATGTATAAGCAAAGACTAGACTAAAGAAAAGACAAATAGTACAGAAAGTAATCACAGCGTATGTAAGTGTATATCACAATTCAATGTAAAAATAAAACAAACGATTCACAGCCATTTCCATAATAAAGTTAAATGTTAAAATATAGTTCTATATACAGAGTGTGTTAACACTAGGTTCCCTCTGCCTACGCTGATGTATGCGGGATACAGCGTGAATCTGGTTTAATTAAATTTTAATTTAGTGACATATCACTCACCTAGCGTATTCCACATCAGCAGCCACATGGTACTTGGCTGCAGCATCGAAGTCTCTCTCATCTCTTGGCGCCGGCGGCTCGACGCCTTGCAAGCGCTCTCTCAGACGCCAGAAGTGGCAGTTCATGTCGTCGGTCGGGATGCGGCCGCGGAACACTCCGTACCGGAACAAGTCGAGCGTATAAGCGAACGGTAGAAACACGATTTTGTCTATACCCTAAAATAAAGAAATCATTATTTTATTAATAAAGTGGCCACAGATGTAGATTGTTTTGAAGTAACTTATTTATTCGATAATGATAATATATTTGATTGAAATAAGTTCTTTGATTTTCACGATTATATTTATTTTATTTTATATGAAACTTTTTGTATTATTTTAAATGAAACTACTTTAACCGGATTAATCGCGTATATTTTGTATTTTTATACATTTTTGGAAACCCGACGTTTCGGACACTTTGCAGTAGTCCGTGGCACGGGCAGACGACCCGTGCCACGTACCGTACGTACCACGGACAATAAAGTTTCATTTATTTGATTAAAAATTTTCCTCAACACAAATTTTTCTAATTTTACACATATCCTGATTTTTGCAGAAAGATAGCAGAGACACTATATTTTTTAACATATCATCTTAATAATACTATAAATACTCCTGTAGTATTTATATTGTTTTACATATATGTTAGTCAGTTCACAACAACAAAAACCATATTTTTGGTTTACGTTATATTTTACAAGTATATAACGTGCTTTCTAACATTATTTACACACGGCATTGTAACTTAAAAACCTTTTTACCGTTTAAAAAAAATATTTATTAGTTCTCAGATAATAAAATGTTAAGTTAAAGTTCATTAAGTAAGGAGACTCCACCAGAGTCCACGCCTTAATACAACCAAGACAAAATAATAGACGAATCAATTAAGACAAACCATTTTATAAAGCTGATTTATTTCGGTCTGCTCGTCTTCTGCGTCTCCACTGATGAGACCAACTCTTCGTAAGTGCTTCGGTGAGGACACTGACAAAGCGATCGTGTCTCCTACTGCCTCATGGAAACCTGAGGAAATTATGGAAAATGGTAAATTAAAATTATACAAATCCAAATTTAAAAAGTTAATACATGTATGTTAGAACTTTATACGAGCACAGTATTTTTTTTTCATAAAACTGTTAAAAGAAGAAACAAATCAAGTAATTTTTCGTTATTTTTAAATGGGATGTTGGATAACGCTGATAATCAATATTTTTATATGGCCGAAAAGTTAAAAGTATCTCTCACTAAGTTCATATATAAAAAACAAATTTACACTTTATTTCCACCGAATTACGAACAATATAACAATCATATAACATGGTCAACTATTTGAATGTCAAGTTCACCTGTTTACATATAGGATCGTTAATAACTAAATACTATTAATAAATTGGAAATTATACATTTTTCAAAATGTATAATTTCCAATTTATTATCCCACTCTGTATAAAAGTGACCAATTTTTATTCTTATTTAACTTTATATATCCGTTCAGAATATGCATCTATTTAATGTTATTAACGTCGTATTAGAAGTTTTATATTTTATGTTTGGTTAGAATATATGCATTATGATTAACCTAAACATTATCAATAGTTACACAAACATAACAAACAATTATCCCAACCGTTCGTTAACAAAAATCACCTGGATTCGCTCCACCGCGAAAAACAATAGGTAAATTCCTATACTGCAAATAATATTGGACGTGTCCCATCTCATGATGAACTACCCTCAGTCTTTCCATGTCCACTGTGGTACACATTTTGATCCTGTTGGAACAACATAACAGGGAATAAGTCCCGGGATCAATATTACCTCACCTGGATTGGCTCCATCACGAAACACGACAGGCTGGTGTTTATATTGTAAGAAGTACTGTATGTGACCCATTTCGTGGTGCGTCGTTTGGAAATATTCGTAATCTATTGTTGTGCATTGCTTGATCCTTTAAATGCCAGACATGGAAATGAGAATTTGGAAAATAAGAGCTTAAAGCAATTCCTGATGATATTTAAGTAGTTTTAAACGATGCAACACAAAAAATTCTACTAAATAATACAGTAATTGGATCGTTGTGTTTGTTTATTCTTAACCAAAAAAAAATTAAATGTAATTTTGTACGATTCATAAAAAGCAACTAAAACAAGATTATACATTAAACTAAATTTTTATTCAATAAAAGCGGCTGCTACACATTAAATAAAAATATTAGACCGTAACTAGCATATAGTAAAGACACTCTTGAAAACACTCCATTCAATAAAATTCTTCTTTAGAATCTTTCAGGCAGAATAAGAATTTCTTCTAGAACTACTTTAAAAATAAAATCAGCTTCACACTGCAGGGTAGGTAGAGGGAACCTAGTATTAAGACACTCTGTTCCCCACATTCCGCCTAGTTCTGGAGGCATAGCGTGTTGAGTGGCGGAACTCAACGCTGCGCGACTCCACTCAACGACTTCTACTACAATATTAACGTCTACACTCACCTGAAATCCTCCCCATCATAGAAGTCCCAAGCGGACGCGTGACACACAATCTCCCTATCGCTAGGCTTTTCTATTATAGAATTTTGCCAAAACTTTTCCGGCATTGCTGTTAAATTTAGAGATCTAAAGAATTCATCGGACATTTGGAACATTTTTAATGCTGTATAATTTTGTTCTTTCATAGCTTTGGTTATGTCTATTTCTTTCTTGTCGGGGTAAGGGCGGGTGAATGATTCTATGTTGTTCCACGTCTGGGCCCACATGTTACCTGAGGTTTTTAAATAAATAATTTTGGTGATGATATTGAATTTTCTTATTAAAATATTGTATGTAGAGTTAAATTGACGCATCTTGAATAAGAAAAATTATTGTAAACTTTACCAAACTTATAAAATTACCATTTTTGCAGAAGCGACTCATTTTTTATTATAAGCACCTTATCTAACTTTTATTATTAATTAATATAGATCTAAATCTTTATTTAATATTAAATTAAAAAACCATAAATCAAAAACTGATTTACCCAATAAATGCGCAGGAATGGGTCCTCTGGCAGACACAACATTTTCACCATATTTGTCTCTCAATCGTTTTCTCACGTAAGCGTGTAGTTGTTGGTACAATGGCTTCACGTCCTCCCATAATTTTGCCAATTGTTCTTCAAAATCTGGCACTTCATATTCAGATTGCCACCACTCTGCTACGTCTTTGAAACCTGTTTTTTTTTAATTTAATGTTAACAATATAATAGTGTTTTTTGTTTTTTCTTTTCAGTTCATATGTAGCACATATTCTTAATACATATTTTTTATAGCTTCACACTGTATCCCGCATATAGCAGATTAGGTAGAGGTAACCTGCGTACCTACAGTTAAGTTGACACTTAGCACCTAAACAGACTGACCGATTTTTTAAATATAAACATCCACGTGACCATGCTACGACGGTGTCTCTCAAAAGCAATATCCAACACCTTTCTTATCGAATACCTATCAATATGATTCATAAGTTGGACACTTTCTCTTACATTACCTTGTTTATATTGAATATCTTATAAACATTGTTGTTCTTAGGATTTTTTAGTATTATAACTACATATATTAAAACTATAAAAATTTAAATTACTTTGTTTGTAATACTAGTAACAAATTATAGCTATATCTTGAATCATTTGTGAGGTCATTTTCTAAGAAATACTTCTTTAGAAACATATGTATGTTCGTGACATAAATTTTTTTTCTAAATATAAATTTAATAATTATATATTTACAAATAGCGTTAGTCATAAATTAGGGCTTCAGTCAAATTTTGAATTTAAAAATTATCACCGTATAAATAATCTCCACGATACAAGATGGTTACGGGATGTGATCCTTATTGGGGGGATCCAGACTGTGGGAAGCTATGTTATAAATATAAGCTATATTTATAACATAGCTTCCCACAGTCTGGAGGAAAATAACGTGGCGTTGGGATCCACCAAAAAAACGCATTGTCTATAAAATTGGTGGAAAGTGGAGTGCAAAGTGATATATCATAACTATTTCTGTACCTACGCTGTATTATACAAAAGTAATAAAATCTATAGAAACTTATTTAGAAAACGTATAAAAAATTGAACCGCTACTTGAACTTGAACTCAATGAGAGAATGTATGGCTTAGTGGTCAGAGCGAGTGATCGGCTTCCAAGAGGCGCGAGTTCGAGTCCCACTTCGTTAAATTTTTATACGTTTTCTTAATAAGTATTATCCTTTCTTAAGTGTGGAATAAAACTTTAAAATTGTTAAAAATATCTATAGTAACGTTACAATGCTAAAGGTTCGATTGTTTAAATGCAGTAATTTCAGGAACTACTAATTTTAATTTAAAAATTCTTATTCTTTGATTTTATTGGATCTCATTTATGGAGAAAGACGATAGACTGTTTTGCTCAGAGTTAGTTTCTCATATTTGACCACGGACGCGAATAGTAAAAGCATAACTTACTTTTACTATTCGTGTCCGTACATATTTATATGTTTTCTATATGTTTATTTATATTATTAATAATTTCTCACCATTAAGCTTAGCGGCCTCGTTATCCAACTCGACGTACTTAGTGAAGTTCTCTCGCGCTTTGGCGCCGGCCGCTTTGTGCCACTCCAACCAAGTATGTTTTAGCTCTTCTGGATCCTGGCTTTTGGCGAAAATTTCTGTGATATCTGAATTTATAATTGTTTATTTTAATCTTAATTTTAACTTTTATCCAATTAACTTAATTAAAATTAATTAATGTGCTTATTGTTTATATTTTAAAATATTAATGATTTTAAAATGTTACATTGTTATATTTTATAAAATTTGCGCTATAAGATATTTAAAAAAAAACTCAAGTCAGTAAAAATAATAAATAAGACCGCCGTAGCGCAGGTGCAAAAGGGTGCGCACTCTAAAGGCGACGATAGGTTCATTCCCACTTGGTGAAATCAAAAATTTAACATTTTCATTTCCTCGCTCTGGAGACGAATCAAAGCATGGCGTCGAGTAGTCAACACGCAATTCGTTCAGAATTCGGCGGAAAGTAGAGGGCGAAAGTGTCTCTTAGTGTTAGTGAGAACGCAGTGTCTTAACACTAGGTTCCCAGGGTTCCCTCTGCTTACCACGTCACAAAAGAAAACAATCATACATAAACAAATTACCTGGTTCCAACGCTAAATCACATTTGGTAGCGTTCTTATAATCACAAATTTTCGAAGTGGCATAGTTGGATTCCATTCCAGAAACACATTGCATTAACATTTTATATTTGTCATCAGGTAAAGCGGAAACTCCTAGTTGACTGTACTTTTTAAACATACGCCGTAAAGAAAAATCTTGGAAATCTTGCCATTTGTACATTTTCGTTTCTTCCCACGCTTGTTTCTCTTGCTTTGATAATTCTAGCTGGACTTGTATCTGGAAAAAGTTTACATAGTTACTTACTTTACTTAATAATGATTAAATTGAGTTGATCTGATCGAATCCGCAATAAAGAGAAACACAAATGGCCTAGAGCGAATTAGAAATAAAAGAATAATAAAAAATAAGTTGTTAGTGTTAAAACGGGCAAAAGAGACCTAGGTTGACTTTAAAGATCTACAGTGTTGATGATACTGGAAGAAAAAAAAATATTAATACTTTTTAGCGAACAAATAAAAATTTGAACGAAGCGGAATTTGAACCCACGCTTCTTGAAAACCGTCCAAGCGCTCTGACCAACTAAGGCATACGTTTTCATCAGGCTACATCCAAATGCTTGTTACATTTTATTTGTTTTGCTAGTTTTGACGTACACTTTTAAAATGTAAAAAAAATACATTAAATATTTATGACAATATACAACTTATATGCATATTATAGCTTTTAAGAACTCCTTTAATAAACAATTATAGAGAGTTTCTTCTATGATAACAATCATAAAGTGGGCAACTTAGATAAAATAATAATTGCAGTTATCAATTCAAGTACGTATTTTTAAGTAGGTACTTGTTTGGCTACTACATGAGTAGCAATAATTTATGTTTACGCTTCACACGTTTTTTTTAGCTTCACGCTGTATCCCGCACACAGCGGGGTAGACAGATGGACCATGCGAACCTAAAGTTAAGAGATTTCCGTACCCCACTTTCCGCTAAATTCGAGTTTCGAGGCAAAAGACAGAGAGATTATTTCGAAACCACGACCGTCATTTACATTTGCCTATCTATGACACCCCATTCTCCGCTTTCTATTCCTTATTTGAAGGAACTGCGTGGTAAGTGGGAAAACTCAATTATATTATCAACCTGAGTAAATGAAAATAATTATATTAAATACAATCATGAGTTCCCCAATTGAGAATCGAACCCATCACTCTTCCACTGCTGTTTTCAAAAGACTATAATTTAAAAAAAAAAAGGAAATAAATGGATAATTCTGATAATGACATTAATAAATACCCTATTATGTACTTACTTAAATTGCCTACATTATAACAATAACATTCTAGCAATTGTAGCCGCTGTGATAATAAATAATAATTCAATATGATTGTCAGCCCTTTTACGAGTATAGTTGGTGGGACTATAAAATTTAAATCCTATAATTAAATATTTATTTACCATGGTATTATGATTTGGCACGCTACCAGTGGTTGGAGTTAATGAAATCGTGACACGGTGGCACGCAACAGTTGTGGGTTCGAATACCACTCGATGGAATGTCGATCTTCTGTGCTCTAGAAACAAGGCGGCGTTGAATTGCGCCACTCAACGCGAAATACCTCAAAAATTCAGAGAAAAGTGGGGAAGAGAGTGTTTTAACACTAGGCGTGTAGTTGAGGAAAAAAATCATAATTTCGGCGACAGAAATCATCTTGGTACATAATGTCTGTTCAATCTGTATTAAGTACTCCAATTTTCAGTTCTCCAATTTTTGTCTTATTGAGTGGAAGATCCCAACGTTGCTTTTTGTTTAAATAAACCTTCTAAGTAATAATAAATATTAATTTTTACCTTCACGTTTTCCCAGTAGGGTAATGCCACAATTATTATGATAAATTTGTAAAATTTTAAACGAAATTAAAAATATAACCAATATAAAGACGTAGGATCCATATTTTAATAGAAAATTTAAAATAAACTAACAACGGATAAAAAGGTAGACAAAGCTCGGATTTGAGCTAAGCTACCCAATACACAATATCCCGAAAATTCGACAGAATATAGGAAACGAAGTGCCTTAACTCTCACATCTTTCTTATCATCTGCTAAGCGGAAAAAGCGCGATTTTTTTTTTATAAGAAACACGGTGAAATTTATTACTCGCTTATCACTTAAAACGTCAAATGTCTAGTCCGTAATCTATGATGGGCACTTGGCCTGTCCCCACTTGAGTGATATCTTTGCGACATTTGGCTTCATTTCATACAAATGTTTGTTATCTTAAAGATTTTCGTCATCAAAATATTATTATTGAGAAATGAATTGCATATATTAAATTTTAGATATTTTTTTCTTATAGACATTTAATGTAAGTCGAGAACAAATATTTTTAAAAATTAGCATTAAAAAATAAAATGTCATACGAGTTTACTTTGTTTGACTTTTTTTTTGGTATTTTTAATGTTTTTTTTTTCATTTATATTTCTGATACTTTCAAAAAATCTGTATAAATATGTATTTGTATAGTTATACAACACGTTTAATGATTTTTTTAATTAAAGTATGAGTAATACATGAGTTAACGTATAAATCTTTCAATTCATTTTCCACACGGCGAAATATATATTTTCTTTTGATACCTTTACTAGTCACACAAAGCACGGCGTTATATTTTGCCAAGATTTACCAATCTCTATAAAATCAAGTTAATGATCCCAATCCCAATGATCTGTGAAAGGCTTGATATTTTGGCTTCGCGTAGAGACGTCTCTTCGCTGTGCGTTCTCTACCGCATGAGAAGAGTTCTGAAGAACTTGTTGCGAACGCTCGTTTGCCTTGTCCTTTTCCATAGAATAAATAAAATAAATATTTACCTACTTCCTACTAGATCTTCCTAATTATTTACGTATCTTACAAAAAAAAACATAAACTATCAAACACTCCACATACCCGTTTCTCCTCATTCTCCTCTGTTATATTCGATGTGTACGCCCATTCTGCAAGACTTGCCCTATTCTTCCTGAGGCCAGCCATTTTGTCCAAATGCATAATATATTCTCTACCTTCTTGTTCTAAAGCTTCTAAGTCGGGGTCCCTGCCTTGAGTAGCCACTACGAAAACGGCTACTATGGCCGCGACTAGCGCCGCGCCACCGCCTATCTTCAACATCGTCTGAAAATTATATTTATTTAATATTTTTTTTATATATTACTCTTTTTTTCAGCTTGACGCTGTTCCCGTGCATAGTAGGGCCAGAGGGATCCTAGGAACATAGTGTTCAGACACTCAGCTCCCCACTTTACGCCGATTTCTGGAGGCAACGTATATTGATTGAAGGAACTCAACACGACACTTTGCCTCGATAGGGCGAAGCAAGGGCAACAGAATGTTTTAACACTAGATACTCTCTGCCTACTCTGATGTATGTGGAATACGCCGTGAAGCCACAAAAAAAAGAATAAAAATGTATATTACTATTTTTTTAAGCCTAGGTACCGTAAAAATTGCAATACGAAAATAAAAACAATATCGAAAAGATGGCTACTTCGGTGTCCGTTGACCGTAGATAACACATTTTTAAATATGAAATAAAAAATCACAGTATAATCATTAATTATAGAAAAATTTATAATAAACATAAAAAAATATACACAATCAAAAAATATTATATACCTATTACTAAAAGTAATGGATCCTAAAATAATATCAAAATCTCAATAATTTAATATGACGAAATTGTCAAGTTGTTATAGTGAATAAAAAAGTTTGCATATTTATAATATAAAAATCACGTACATTTATCTGTAGCACAATAAATATATGATATTTTATCAACACTTTAGCTATTGTATCCTTTTTTTAATTTTACAATAGATAGGAGGAATATTTACTATTACGAGTCCAAAACGGAAGGAGTGGAAGTAATTCCCGTATCTCCTGAGTGGGAATCGAACGGAAATCAATTATTTTTATTTTCTCGCCCCGGTGATAAGACAAAGCGCGGCGTGCAGCATGTTTAACACAAGGTTCCCTCTGCCTACTCTGCTATATCAGTCAATTGCGAATCAAACTCGCATACCGAGGGTTCCGTACCAATTTCAGGATGATAAATTCCTTTCTGTGAAAGGGAAGTAGGTATAATTTTTGTGTTCCCTTTCTGTATAATTTATAAAAGTTGACAAACTTAAGTTTGCGGACGTATGCATTCATTTTGTATTAAACGATAATTCAACGTTTAACTTTAATTTTAATTTGTAAAAATCATTATTTTTTCTGTGAAATATGTATGAATTTTAACATTTTGAATTTTTTTCTTTAATAGTATGGCAAGTTCTCACTTTTTGCCAATTCTTATAATTGTGGCCAGTGGTAGCGTAGGACATAAAGTGTAACTGTAAAATCGACTTGTTGTTTTGTGTCGAATCGATTTATTTAAATTTATATTTTCATTTCTTCTTCCGCTCTGGTATTGAGGCAAAGCGCGGCGTTGAGTTCAGCTAACTCAACTCAGTGTCTTAACACTAAATTCCATCTGCCTACTTTGCTGTGGGGGATACAGCGTGAAGCTGATTTATTAAAAATTTTTTATTTAATAATTGTAGGTTCACGGGAAGTATCTTATAGGTAATAATTACGCGGTGAATTCTGATGCATAAACGCTCGTATCTTTTGATTACGTTGACTTTTGGATATGCTTGATTATTTTTGTGCTCCAAGAGACCGTAGACGTGAAATATTATTATTAATTTCAGATCAATACATCCACGCGATTTTGAGATAAATGCTCTTGACTGACGGATAAACGGACCATAAAGTAATCTTATAAGGGTTCCGTTTTTTCCTTTTGAAATGCGGAATCCTTAAAAGATATAATTACAGTGATATTCGCATTCTGTTCTTCTTTTCTACTTTCATGCGTTTCTCGTATATAACAAGGCAGACAGAACCGAGCTATAGCTTTCCGTCTTTGAAGAAGTGAAAATTTATGCTTTAACTAAACTATGGTTTACTAAAGTTATGTATAAGTGAAACAAAATAACAATCCCATATACAGTTGACGGTGTGCGTCGAGCCGAAACGACGATACAAGGTCTAAGTCAGCTTTGCTTTGCGAACATTCGTTTACATATATGTAAGTAAATATGTACGAGTATGTCAGTATCGAGGCCGTTGTGACGTAGATGTACAAGCGGATCGTGGATTCGATTTCCACTCGAGGTATTGAAATATTTATTTCCTCGCTCTGGTAATGAGACAAAGCGCAGTGTTGAATGCCGCCATTAAAGCCGCCGCAAGCAATGCCTTGAGAACTCGATGGAAAATGGGGAACGAAGTATCTTAACGCTAGACTTCCTAGTTCCTATTAGTCGTAAAAAAATAACAAATACATGCTAACAAAAATATATCCTATTTGATTTGAGTACTTAGCGAAACAGAAAAAATCTAGTGTTAAGACACTCCGTTTTTCACTTTCTGTTAATTTTAAAGATATAGATTGGGGGAAATTAACGCCGTGCTTTATTTTCTGAAACTGAGAAAACAGGAATATTGAATCCATAGGTATCACATACAACTTAATATTTTTCAACTGCGTCACACTGTCGTTACACCTCGTAATAAAGCAATAAGTCAATACCACGTTATATTAAACGACAGGCGCGGATAACAAATATTCTCTATGAAGCAAGCATAATCGATTATTTTTACGTTACGGAGAATTTACTAATAAAAGCCGATCAAGTGCGAATCGGACTGGTCCACAGAGAGTTAGAAACGAAAGCATTTTTTTTAATAGCCCCTATAATTTTTGACATGATAGGAGTAAGAGTGGGTTTGTCTTGTCTTTTTATGAACAAAATTAATTTCGCATATTATACTATATATCATTTATTTGATACTTTACACAAAAAATTATATTTTTATATTCCATCTTTTTAAAGTGTTATTTCAAGCTTAGTAACGAACTCGAACCCGGGCCTTTTGGAAGTTGTCCAATCGCTTTCCATCAAGCCAGGCAAGTTTTCATCTAGGTTCAAGTTCTGCAACGTAAAAATGTTTATATGATTTGAAAAAATATTTTTTATGTTTTTATTTATAATACTTAACGAGGCCGTGGCGCAGTGGCACAAGCATACGCGTGTTGACTGTAATCGCGACAGGTTAGGATATTCCCATTCGAGGAAATAAAATAAATAATGGAATCTAGTGATAAGACACTCTTTTTCCCTCTTCCGTCATAATATTTTAAGATATTGCATGATGCACTTCAACCATACCACAACCTATCAAATCATAAATCAACATTTTAAATAAAATCATTCCTTTGAGTAAAAATCGAACCCACAACCATCACCTTTACAGTCACATACTCTCCACTGTTCCAAACGTGTTCAAAAAGTAAAAAAAATATATAAATAAATTATTTTCTCACGTTTTGTCTAAAGGTTTTGCTTTTTGCATTTTAAACTAAGGGTAAGGAACCTAGTACTCAAGTAGTCGTATAGCAAAATTATCTATTGCAGAACCGGTCCCCAGGTGTCAGGTGTATGGTATGCGATGTCGATGTCCTGTTGAGGTTCGACCATTTTATTTTTATAATACAGCTTTGCAAGCTGTCATAAAAGTTGAATTTCGTTTTTTACAGCAAGCTATAATATGAAAGCGGTTTTATAGCAAATAATTTTTGTAAAGATATGATTATTACTGTATAAATACGTATATTTTTAGATGCTTGTATATGAAAAAATATTATGCATAAGTAGTTATAATATATATTAGTACTCATGCATAATATTTTTTATTAGGAATACTTCAGCTTCACGCTGTATCCCGCACACTGCAGGGTAGGCAGAGGGAACGT
>DWAN01003804.1:0-12940 GCA_018230445.1 Heliconius hewitsoni
ATATATATATATATATATATATATATATATATATATATATATATATATATTAACTTATAATAATAAGATTTTTGGATAGTTATTAAATAATACAAAATTATATCAAATACACTCTCATAACTTTCCATTATCCCCTGAAATGAGAACGACAAAGAGCGGTCAGGGCGTCTCACGGGAAATACTAGCAGAAAGGTTCCGGACAAACAATAGAGACTACCAATCTGTTTGAACTTAAACACAGCTCTGATTTACTCTGGAAGAAAGACTTTTTATAATACGAATATAACAACGGCCTCGTGTCTGTATTATAATAAGATGGACAAAAACGATGGGAGGGTAATTGATTTTGCATTAAAAGAGACCGTCGTGGGGCAGCGGGATAGCGTCCGAATGTAAACGTGATAGTTCAAAATTCGATTTTTATTCGAGAAATTGAATGTTTTATCATGTGAGAAAAAGCTTAAAGCTTTGCTTAACGTTAAAACTAGGTGTTATGTTATTAATTTTAGTATTTTTCTATTACGTAAGTTTTGTCGCACTAATATACATACAATGTAGTGATACCAAGACTATCTGCAATGCGTCACGCTGTAACTGTAGGGAACGTACGCTGTAGGGAACCTAGTGTTAAGACACTCCGCTTCCGATTGATTTGCAATGCAATCAAAATATGGTCTGTATTTTTCCTTTTTACTATGCATGCCTATGTAAGATACACAAACAAAACAAAAACGCGTATTCATACTCTTACAATAGCTATTTTATTACAAAATTCTATTATGCAAAATGTAATTTTGTAAATCTTTGCACGACGAATTAATTAAAATAGGATCAACGCTATTTGAACAGTGTAAGAACAAATAGGGGTGGAAATTGAAGAAAATTTGTTAATCAGTGCGTAGAATGGGGTGATTTTCTACATGTCAACAGCTACAGCAATGTTCTGCGGCCGACCACCCGTATCCATTTCGTACCGTACGGTACCCCTATACGATTTTATAGCCTCACAAACAGTCCATGGCAGCGAGCTTAGCGTTAATTACTTAACTATTTTGGGTAACAACGGAGATAGCGTTTACAAATATTTTGTAAGTTTCCAAATAAGACTTAAAATTCTTGGAAGGCTTGTGGAGCTAGTGAACTTAGGGAAGAAACGATTTACTTATACAATAAATATTGATTTCTGATAGGAATTCTCGGTAGCTATCTAATGAATTGTATTTTTAGTAAGTTTATACTAGGATATTGCGAATAAAATATAAAGTCAAATACGTATAAACGTGTCACGAGCTTAGCTTATTGGATAACACTTCCGATTTAGGTTCAAATCCACAGCATTTCAAAATGTTCATTATCTGAAATATCTCTTCTAAATATACATATATAAGTAAGCAACTTTATTCTCTGAGGTCAGTCGTAGCGCAGAGGCATAAGCGTGAGTGAAAGTGACCGCAACTGGCTGTTTCTGCGGAAAGTGGAGAACTGAAGTGTCTTTATGGGAACGTAGTGTCTTAACACTTGGTTCTCAGATCCATAATCTCAGACTATATTTCCCACATAGCCTGCTATGTGATAAATAGTGGAGCTACAAAAAAAGTTATTCTATTTAATTGCATTTTAATGAACTACTCTATTCCATTTCATTAATAAACCTCAAACAGTAGTCTAGTGAACAGTCGCGAGGGTCGAGTTAGATGTAAAAGAGACTTCCCACACGCCGCCGTTCAAACATACTCTAATACATATACATTCTATATATCTATTTACTACAGTACATGCAGTCTAAACAACTAAATTTTCCGGTCTACAACACTCTTTGTGTTCTGCTCAAACAAGCCCCACATAGAAACAAGGAAATTGACAAATTACTGTAGGTATACACGTAGACAAAAACGGAATACGAGTGCAAATGAAGTCTTTTCTTTAACAATTTGTAGTAATTAATTAAAATGGGATACGATTTATTTTCGTTGGGAGAGAAACGTGGGCACGCTGCTGCAATTGTGAGAGAAACGCTGGAGCAATATTGGATTGAAACGCGACAAATAATTACACCTTTTTAAACATTCGAATAACAAGTAGATTTACAGTTAAATATTGATGGCTACGATTACGTATTGACGTTGGTATGTATGTATGTACTCGCAAATTTCGAAAGTACATTACAGTTTTTATAGTGTTTTTTTATATGCTGTGCTTGTAGTAATCGTTTCATATCATTGACCATCTTTAAAAGAAAATTAAGCTAAGCCAAGGGTGAGCTAATTACGTCTATATCTAAATAAATAATTATTATATACAACGTTATCGTATACTTACCTATTTACAATCTAAGTTATGCTAAACATAAACTAAATGATAATCCCAATAAAAAATAACATTTTGTTAATTGAAATTTAAATAATATTCCTTTAAATTACTTGCTATTTTAAGATAATATACCAAAAGATATAATAGCTGTAATAAATGATTCGTATCAAACGTACGTGCTTGATAATAGAATTATTATTCAAATTTATCACTCCCCACATTTTATTTATGGCCTATACTCCAGCTGTATCAAATGTAAATTTTCAATTTAATCATAACTAATTATGAAAGGTTCATTAGACTCCTTTGCTAAATATTTACTTTCACGTTTAGGGGATAATATAAGCGTCAATTTTCATTAACACTTCGCAATTGAAAATTTGTTTAGTTAAGAGAGAACATGGACGACGTCGTCTCGAACAAACTCAACGTTGTAAATATTTTGTATCTATTTTAATATTCACCAAATGTCATTATCATAGAACAATCGATATTATATACATGACTAAATGTGATAATAGTGGTTTAAAATTCACATAAAAATGGGTTCCAACATACACCACCGAGATTCCCTTAAATAGTCCAAAATTAAGGAAAAAAGTTACAAGATTTTTAACAATAACATTAATCCCAATCCAAAATCCATATCCAAATTTAAGATCTGTGTAAAAAAGTGTATTAGATATATCTTATATTAAAAAAAAATATTGAATTTGGACACACTTATACGTACTTAAAACCTTTCAAATAACCAACGTTTTTTTATATATTACTATATAGTCATAATAATTTAGTTTTTTATATATATTACTATATAGTCTGAATTCTAGATCATTATATAATTTGGTTACTGAACCACAGCTAAGCCTTTATAAGTTAAAGGTAATTAGAGCACAAATGAAGGGGTATTAAATGCTAAATACGTATCTCTAAATACATTTTATCCAAGTTTAAGCATATCCTTGGTACCAACTATTTACTAATCGTCCTTTGTTTACCTTATTCAGGAAAATTCGAGATAGAAATTTGTAATTCTTGATGATATTATAAGGTTATAGAATAACCTTATAATATCATCAAGAAGCTTTTAAGGCCGTCAATTTAATATATTCTCGGAGAACAATAATTATTATCTACAATAAAACTATATAGTCATATTTTTATTGGTTAAACATAAAGTACACAACAACAACATTAAAGGTTAAACATAAAGTACACAAGCTAGTATCTTATATATACGGCAATATAATAAGCGCAAGAGCTTTGATGTAGGGGTAAGTCTTTAAATCTGCAAGACTTGCGAATTCTAAGTACAAGCCTCTCACGTTAATAAATAAATAATTAATCACTCGAATACCATCCCCTTCTTGTTTTACTAAGGATTTTGCGATCAAAATTGACGTCGAAGCAAGCAAAGCAATGCCTTTTGGGAATTTGTTTTAACTATGTCTTAGAACCCTAGCAAATTCAATCAAACGTGGGGTGCAGGAAAGCTGTAAGTATCCAATTTACCTCTATTACAAAAGCTGTAAAGGTCGGTAGAGACTATGGGGAACCTCTGGAAATTACTAACGAATTTCACATATAAGGGTTCACAAGTAATGGAATAATACGTTACCTGCATCCTATCATAATTTCCTCATAAAAAGTTCTCTTAATATAAATACTTGTATAATATTGTATTCTTTTTTGTGTTAGTTCTGTCAATTATCTATCTCCTGAAGGGTATGTATGTGTTTGTTTACTCATTATATTTTGTTAAAGGATTATTTGTTTCCACAATCGTCAAATATAATCGAAAAGGTCACAGGATCTGTAACTCTTGTGATTTGGAATATGAATGATAATATTAATATATTTTTTTACTCTAAAATATGGCTTGTGCCATCTTTTTAAAAGAGTTGTTGCTTTATTAAGTATAGATTTTTATAAATGTTATTTTTTTTATTTTAATTGTATTGTAAAATACAATTGTAATATGTTTCGTGTTCCTTTATCGAGCTATATACAAGACAACGTGTTAGCGAAGCATGCCACGCCATGCTTTCTAGACTATATTGAGAAAATGTCACTTCTATTAAAATACATAAATATTGGTCCCATGTGAGTATTGGACCCAAACCCATCTCATGCGATATCTATTTATTTATTGACTTGGGACTTCTTTTAAATCTCGAATGTAATTTTTAAGAGAAATCATAAAAGTAGATATCTGTTTAAAAGACGGATAAACGTTTAAGTTGCCGTTATATAATAAAAAGTATTGGAGCACTTGTATACTATCACGGATTGGAAGCGTGAGTGAGGTCACGGACTTAATCATGTCTCACTGTAACGGTAATGCTAAGAAGTTAGTACAAATGATAAAAAGGTAGCATTTTTTCAAATTATCGAACTCTATCAAAACGATTTCTGTAAATGGCACTCTCGAAGAAAAGCGGCACGTCCTACAGAAACGGTCTGTTAAGAGTTGTTTAATTATTCTGCAATATAATAGATTTCTGTTATTTTAGATACCACAGTACAACAACGACTTTGAAGGGATAACATAATTTTAACTCAAAATTATTATATGGGCATTGGAATTACAATAATGAATATATAAGCTCCATTACTTAGATAACAAAATGCTAGCATTACCGGCTTGCATAAGAAACATTATAGCGTCACTAAATATCTTTTGAGGATCAGTGTTTCTTTGCTTAATAATTTTAGAAGACAAAATTATTGCTCCTTTAAAGATTATTATATGAAATAGAACTACATGAGATAGAAAACTTCTCTATTTCAATAGCGAATATCTCTTCTTTTGGTGAATATCAGAGTAGAGACTCTACTCTCACTCTGGGTGGAAGGTAACGAAATATTTTCACACAAGGTTCTCCGAGCCTGTAATATACGGGAGAAGGCATGAAGCCAAGATATTTATTGAGTCAGTAGAATAACAAATTTCACTTACACAGTGTATGTAAATCTTCCCACCATAACACCACCCAGACTCCATATTTCGTTAAACTAATTATAAATTTTGCTTCAAGTGCGGCAGTATTATCATTACGTTTCAAAATTTTCTTGCTTTTATCTCGGGATCATCTCGGGTAATTTCATAACAGGGTAACGCAAACAAGCATTGTAAGCCTTAATTTTTAAATGCCTCTTATACGAAACGTCGCATTTACCTAATTTACATATTTCTGTTTACGAAAATGTTTAATGACGCGAATTAGAGCTAGCTACTCCAGAAAAGTCTCTTACAATTTTACTTGTGAATTATAACAATATCTTATTTAAAAAGTGGAGGCCCCCGTACATAATAAAGTTAGCAAACTTGAATTTGTTTACTGCTGACTTATTACTTGAAAATATAAGTTTGTAATGATTAATAATTATAAATTACAAGGCACGAGCGTGCGCGACAGGTTAAGGGTTAGATTCCTATTCGATTAAATTAAATATTTAATGTTTTCATTTTCCTCGCTCTGGTAACGAGGCAAAGCGCAACGTTGATTTCCGCTACTCAACTTGCAATGCTTCCAGAATTTGACGGAAGGTGGAATACAGAAGTGTCTTAATGGGAACACAGTGTCAGTGTCAGTGTCACACTAGATTCCCAATTCAATATGATAATTCTATCTCGCTTAAACTAGTAACCGAAACGTGGCTTTACCCACTCTTATACTTTATGATAAGTTTCATGTATAAAATCTTTAAATGACTTATATGCCTATTTATTATTCTGATGTATAAGCAATATTAACGTAGAAATTCACCTAAATCCATTCAGCAGTATTGCTTTCCAAGTGGAACATACGTCAGTCCTCACAAACTTTTACATTTATTATATTAGTAACTATTTTCTAATCAAAGTCAATTCTAATTATCATTTAATAACGATTTAAACGATCATATTCCATCGCAAGTTTCCGAGTGAAACTCGTAAGCATATTCAAATAGCAACCGTCACTGATTTGTATTAGCATAAAAATGATGCTTTAAATTGTTATTAAAATTTTAAGCGTTTATTAATTTACCATTTAAAAAATTTATTATCAGACGTAACGATATCAATATTATGTTAACGGCTACTTCGGTTTAGTTGTATAAAAATTGTAATAAAATTTGTATGTTTTTTGTTTTCTGAGTTTTAAAGTACATAATTATGCAAAAATTGTGGAATATTAGAAACGTGTTATGTTAAGCGAGTATATATACAAATACATTTGTGTAATATATGAACATTATTTTGTCTGATTTGTATTGATGTTTGTAAAACTTGATAACTTCATTTGTTTATCCTTAAATATAGTTTTGATAATCCATGACATATATCCCTCATATAGTAGGGAAAGATACAGTTTCTGTTCAATTTCGTTTTCCTTACCAGATCAAGGAAAACGAAAACAATTTAATATTCCGAATGGAAATCGAAGCCAGACGTCGTGCTTAGTCAGACATTGTGTCGCTGCGCTACGACGGCCTAAAACTATTTTAGAGTCACAAATATGTTTAGAAACTAATGTTAAGTATTTTCTAATTAACCTAGTCGTTCTGAAAAGCTTTGAATTATCTTCGGAACCGGATGCGTACTAATTTATTTCACATTTTCACATTGACGACAACAAGAAGTGACTGAAAACAGCAATACATTTTTTTTTCTAATGACAGATAAGTAGGAGCAGCAAAAAAAGTTATTAAATGTGAAGTAAGTAAAATCATTAGCTACATACTTGTAAAATGTTGGACACTCAAAGATTTTACGTTCGAGTGTTATTCTCAAGGCTATCTTTTTAACTACTTATACATACATAAAATATAAATATTGATACAAAAGAAAAGAAGAATCTAAACACGAAGAGATTACCTTTAATTTTTTTAAACTTCTTAAAGCAGTCACGGCCTATGGATACGTTCAACATAATAAGCTCATCCATATGAAAATTCCTATCGAAGTCACTTTTTGTACAATATGGAAGTTTAAATCACCCTATGATTGCTGTGTAATGATTACTGCAATCTACAATATAGCGGACGCATCGGATTTCGCATCACGTCGTGTTGATTGTCGGACGACAAACTGGCCGGCCGCCGGCGTTCCAATTACAAGCGACACAGACACCCTGTGGAACTGGTCACAGATTATGTGATTAGCGTGCTATATTATTTATTGTATGTGTGTTTATGTATGTATGTATTTGAATGTAATATTGTGTAAAAACCACTTTTTCTGACGAGTATTTTCTTATTTTTCTTGGTCTTAACGGAACTGTATCATGATATTTTTTGGAAAGCCAGTGAAACTATTTATCATTTAAAGAATAGAAATGATAATAGTTTTATTTTCAGTTACGTTATTTTAAATATGTATATTGCATGTCATTAATTAAGTATTATCTTGCCTTATGTTTCCTAGTTTTCTAATCATAATTCCAATTTTTTCATACGACTCTGACGTTATTGTTTTTTTTTTAAAAACATGTTATATATGCTAGTGTATACGAAAATACTATTTAAAAACTGTGATTGTGCCTCATTAACATTTCAAAATGTGTAGATGATGCAGACCTCATTGTTGTACTAAATAAGTAATATAAAAATAAGCAAATCAATCAACGTGCAGATTCTCAAGAAAAGAGAAAAGTACATCTAACTATATCCTACCCATATTCGGCACTTCTACATCAAGCTAATCTACATCCCTACCCACACCCTCTCAGTTATCAGGACTTACGGACTAATACCACCCTAAGGGCGCCACCCAATCTGTTGTGGCGCTTATCTCAATTTAATGGCTTCCGTATTAATACCGCCTTTGTCTAATTTGAGGCTACTTTGTCTCTATTGTTTAAAGGTTCACAAAAATTGATGATTATATCTTAGTTATGTAGTTGATTTCATTTTGTTGTTAATATTTTTTAACTTCACGCTTCGTTCCTAGCAAGAATGTTAGGAATCTCTCTCCCCCTCCCTCCAATATCATCGATACTGCCTCCCAAAGTTCAAATATAAGCCAATAATCTGTGCTATTTTAGATTTTACGCTTAGATAAAATAATAAAGTATTTTTTAAATATTATTATATACATTTATTACAATGTTTTATAACAATATCTTTAAACTAGATATCCGTATAACAGCAGACTACAATAAAGCGGACGAACGTTTTTAATTTACGTTTTTAAAACGTGATCCAAAGACAGTAAAGGATAAATATTGACAAAGTATCTCTCAAAAGATATCGCGTTTCAAATCAAAAGAGCAGTATAATCATCATTTCCGATATTGTGGGGATGAAAAATTGTGAGTCAAAGGTATTGTTTCCAATATCCTCTACGAGAAAGTTTTATTGGGTGCAAAGTAGATTTTATTCACGGGCGGGTCATCAAGGGGGTAGACGGCGCCGGACGCGTGCCGCTGAATGCAAAGATATTTTTTGGACAAACGCCGATCGTTTTCAAAGGGTTCTTGCTCTTATGAGAAGGCGTAGTCCCTTTTCGATTACCGGTCCCACCAAGTTAAGAAAAAATATTTTCACAGTGTCATGCCTTTTTTGTTTGTTAAAATGTATATTTTGATTGAGGTTTTTTGGATAATGTTAATTTTAAACACAATTATATAATAATAATTTATGTCCATATAAATTTAAGAAAATTAAATAAACAAAGATCATATCGATAATTAGTAAACCATATAACTACTGAACAAGAAATAACAAGTTTAACCATTTAAACAAGATTGAAACTGTACTCCGAAGAGAATCCGGAAGGAGACCTCAAATGAATCAAAAGTTTCATATTGTAATAGAACTGGGTTAGTTTGTCCATTTTATTCACATGTAAGCACACGTCTACTTTCTTAGTATATCGTGTGTACATAATTGTGTCCACGGATGTTTTTATAAGACTTATATAATAATAAATATTTGTATGAGAATTACAAATAAGTTCTTGGTATCGGGGCAGACAAAGTGTAACGACGATTTTTGAAAGCGGAAATTGTGATTAGTCTTTGTATTCTCTGTGAGATTTTTATTTAGCTTTTATGAAAAATATTTATACTTTATTAAGGATTTATCAGTTCGAATGAGAGACAAAGAATGGTGTCTCCATTTGCTTACTACTATTAGGCGGAAAGTGGAGAGAAGAGTGTCTAAATATTAGGTTCCATTCCCCTGCTTTGTCTCTCAGTCTCACAGACTTCCCTTTAACTAAAACTTAAATAATTAAAATTTGATTAGTATTTTATATAAATACCCATGTATACCTACATATACATATGTGTATAGATTTAATCAGGAATGTTTCTGGCGGGGCCAATTCATTTTATAGGTTTCTATTCAAACATCACACCTAAGCAAACATTTAAGAGCTAGTGCAACGAAATCTTTCGTCGTCTGTTTGTTTTTATTCTAGAAACAGATCCAGGATGTGCCATAAATGTAATGGTTTAAAGATAGTTTATAATTGGTAAACAATATATATATATTTGTTTTATGAACTTGTAGTTGTTTCTTGAGCATGTTTTGTACTAAATTTTGTAAATTTCAATAAAAAAAATAGTCGAATATAAATATTTATATTCTATAGTTAGATATATAGTATTGCAAAATAGATAGATGGATTTCATAGTAATTTATAAGAATGTATATCTATATATATATACTAAAACAAAGAGATTTACTTAATATATTATTTACTCAAAGAAATGGCTACTGTATATATTCTACAGTTAAAGTCCACTTGACTTTCAACTTCACTGTTTTAAATTCCAGATCTTTCTTCGTTCTCTCTAAGGATTGGTAACATTTTGCGCAAACTGCTCCAACACGCCAAACAATTTGGAACTTAAAATCAGCTGCAGAAAATCTCTCATTTGATTTCCACAAAATTAGAGTTCTTGTTAATTCGTATGTTGTATCGAATATAGGAATAAAACCTTAAAAGTAATGTCATAGGGTATTGTTTTAAGCGTATATTATTTTCTACCGATAGGTTCCTTTCATCTCTCAGAGGTCCCTAGAGGCGTGATCCCTCTTCATTCATCATGCTCGTCACGTGTTGCCCATCCCTTGTATACTGCAGCACACATACGAAATCTTACATAGAAGATCACATCACACCTACCCACCCATATCTACTTTTATTAAGTCCTGGTAGTATATATTTTCTTTTTCGCGATATTTTTTTATAAGGAAAATATTGAACAAAGCTTTACGTGCCTTTACTTACAAACAGTCAAATAACTCAATTTTTTTGATGTATTCTTGTCCTTTATAAATAAATAGTAATGTTAATGTTATGAAATTATATGTTTATAAATGTTTGTATTTCTGAGTTACAAGAAAATTAATAAAATTAACTATATCAAAAAATACATTATTATATTTTATCATACTATCGTCGTCGTGTGTTTATACGCGGTCGTCAGTTTGATTAATATTTCACTCTGATAATAATATGTTATTGTCGAATTGGGGAACGGAGTCGTGACACTAAGTTTTTTTTGCCTGTCCCGCCATAGAGAGATGCTTGAAAAAAGCTTCTATTATAATAACAATCAAAATAAGATTTTAAAAAAGGAATTGAATCTGCCCTCAGATAGTTTAAAATTAGTTATAAGCAATAGAATTGAATTGTTATAAACAATGATGATTTACTACATACTACTACATAAAAATACAAAGAATACAATACAATTAATTAACATTTAAAATGTTTTCCAATTTTTATCACTCTACATACATAACAATATTAAAAAAAAGGCGTTGTACAATTATATAAAAAAAATAAACGAATCAGTCGCGGCTTCAACCGCTTTTACTACATCATTATTTATCTCACATGAATTAGTTTTGTGATCTTATAAAATTATCATTTTAAGACAGTTTCCATACATTGAAGACTATATTCAATATTACAGTTACTTTCTAGCAATTATGTGGAACAAAATACTGTACATTCCCATATTTTTATTTATGAACCGACTATAAAAAAAACTAACAATAACGTTATGTGAAATTCGTCAAATTACAGTAGTCAAAAGTGCGTTTAAATTGGTTAAGCCGTTTTTGAAATTTGCGTAAACAAACGTTCAGACAAATCTACGAAAAGACAAAAATATATAAATCGAATTCCATTGATTTTCTCATATATTTATTATATGGTATAGATTTTAAACATTCTACTAAACAACTTGAATGTAACCTACTAGTAAATGAATCTTCGTTGGACGGCTTTGATAGCTTTTCCCAATCTCTTCAGATTTACTTCCACGCTGCCAATTCTTTCTCTTAATCTATTTCACAATGGTATTCATCTAGCCTTAGGGATAAGGTAGAATATCTTATAATCTCGACCTAAACAAACAAAAACCCAAGTTATTTAGGACTCTGTAAATATTTTCGGTGGGATAATTTATTATTAACCTATATTTGTAATGTTTTCAGTGAATTACAATGTTTTTAAAGTTTAAGATTTTATAAACTGTTATTCCACTCCAAGAATGAAAAATTTGAACGTAATATCGAGAAAATGAGCGACATTCGAACCCGCGATTTCAAGAATATAAAATGGATTATAACGATTATTGCTTTTATTCTTTCGTATTTCATATGTTTTATAGGGGTGCAGATAAAAAGGAATGTTAACATACTCCATTATATATATATTATGTTTTTAAATAATACTAATATACTTGTAACGTCTCTAAAAAACGGTATCTACCACTCAGCACCGTATACTTCCAGAATTCGGCGCAAAGTGGTAGCGTAGTGTCATAACACTAGGCTCCCTCTGCCCATCTTGCTACACACAGGGTACAGCATGACGTTGAAGAAAAAATCCTCAAAAAAAAATGTAATAGTAGAAATATTTGTATTTTTTTTTATATTTTCAGAAATTTAAATACTCTTAAAAGATCTCGTACAGTTACCTGTAAGAACGTGTTTTTATAACCTGAGTTACCCTTGTACCTAAACATAATAAAATTTACACAAATATTTGCATCCAGTATTATACTGTCAAGTCAGATGGCCCTCAGTTCATATTCTGTTTATAAAGTAGAGCAAATATTGAGGTGATGATAGAAGTAATAACGATGGAGACTAAATCTTGTATGCAAACTAACTCTGCAAGGCTAGTTGTTGAGGCTAACATTAGTGCTAAGAGAGTAGGGCTGTGTATATAAATACTATCATAATGAAATGATGTAATTTCTCGAAGATTTTCTTGAGACAATGGTTAATGTTCGATTTTTGTTGATGGATTTGTGTTGTTTAATGAGATAAAATTGAATACTTTATAGCTTGAAGGTAAGGCTTTTTTTAGCTTCACTCTGTATCTCGCACACAACAGGGTAGGCAGAGGGAAGCTAGTGTTAAGACATTCCGCTCTCCACTTTCCGCAGACTTCTGCAGGCATTGCGTGTTGAGTGGTGGAACTCAATGCCACGTGCCTCAATACCAGAGCGAAGAAATGAGAATATTAATTTTCCAATAGAAGAAATAAAAATAATCATTCCCATGAGTGGGAGTCAAATCTATTTTTATTTTTTTTTTTATGGAAAAGACATGGCAAACGAACGTGCGGGTCACCTGATGGTAAGTGATTACCGCCGCCCACGACTCCGTGCAACCC
>DWAN01003805.1:0-12939 GCA_018230445.1 Heliconius hewitsoni
CGCGATACTGGCAGTCACTCGAAACATTAAGGCCCAATATACTGATACTGGGCGCGGCTGTAAGGGGGGTTTTGAAAGACTGGCGATACGATAAATGGGATTTTTTTAGTGGTTAAAGGGCGGATCAAGATAAACTATAAAATTTTATTAAGGAAGATTTTAATTTGGTTTTGTTTAGTAAATAATTTAATTTAATCACAATGAAGCCCCCAATCTGATTTACACTACATATGTATGAAGATATTCAATAATAACTTCTGACTTTATTCAAATCTCGAAAAAACCGGGATACCAGAAATTATCTCGAGCCACTATCCAAAATACCGGTTGTTTAGAATGGTCCAATATTGCGACCCCTAAACAGTATACGAAATTCCGGGACAGTCTCGGATTTCCCGGCCGTTTGGTAACTCTAGCTTCGAACACTAAGGCCCGTATTTATAAGCTACTCATAACACACATATAAATCATATATCTATGAATGGAAACGGTTTCTTAAGAACGATCTCCTTGACGACTTGAGAGCGATTACATACAGTCTCAAAATTTTAAATTTTACGTTCATATACGTTATAAAAAAAAGAATCATATATAACGTTACAGACAAAAGATAACAACTCTTTGATTGAGAATATTTAGAAAGTCTAAATTGAAAGTGAAAGCATTTTTTTTATTTTCGGTAATTTAAGTCATGCGTTTCTATCGAGGTAACAAAATAAAAGTTGGATGCTATTATTGATTTGACTAATTATATTTGACCTTTAAATTTGTCATCAGTTGTAATTTATTTAATTTAAATGCCTATAACAAGCAAACAACAAAAAGCTAATCTCCGTTTTGTTGTTTGCTTATATAGCTAATTTTATAAGAAAGAACTTCTAAAAAAAGTATATTATTTAGTAAAAAATTTAAATAAAGATTAATGTCTAAGATGTAGTTAGTTGTAAGGTTTAAATTTTTACGATACACGTAGTTCGTAGTAAATTTCTACAATGGATTGCAACTTTGAAGATAATATTTTACTATTCATAAAGGGCTAACAATGTATAATCAAAATCATAGTAAAAATTTCCATTTCCATAAAATTTTCCATTTAAGCAAAAATGTATCTTAACTGCTTATTTTAAGTAACAGAGTTATATAGCTCGTTTCGTAAAGGTGCAGAAGGTCAATCAATCAACGTGTAAATGCTTACAAAACAACAGTAGGTATTTGATAAATTTGTAAACAAATGGTGATAACGAACAATGGCAAGACATATCATCAATTTTATACTGGAAATTTTATATGCTTCGCCGTATGTGCTTACGTTTTTTATAGGAAAATAAGTCAAATAATATAATATAATATATTATGTTTATTTACAAATCCATATTTTTTCATTCATTAAAATGTCGTGGCATAAATTGTACTTTCTGGCTGAATTCGAGACATTTTGAATCGAGTGGCGAAACTCATCGCCGCACTTGGTCTACCAAAACGAGCGGGGACCGAACCTACAATCGTCGCGTTTACAGTCAGTGATAATAAATGTATATTGTACATATAACAGAATATATAATAGTTATATAGATGATATAGAATTGAATACGTCGCCCTCACGTGTCACTGATTACTGTTAGACGCTTCTCGAAGTAGTCGCGTAGTGTTATCATTGTCCGAGCGGCGCACGTGCCTGTACACCGAAATTTGTGTAATTTGAACTATAAATAACTTTATTACTTTTGTCATAATATTTATATAATAGGTAGATAATGTTTTTTCTTGTAGCTTTTGTAATATTTATTGATGGGAAGTACCTTTCTGATTAGTTAGGTATACGTAATGTGACCATTCTTCGGTCGGCTCAAAACGGGACATTGAACGGTGGCAATCATTTTTTTAGAGAAGTGCTTACGTTTTTCAGTATAGCTTTAATTTTTTTCGACGTCTGATTAGTGTTCCGTTTTTTAACAAATAGTGTACAGCGATAATTGCAGAGGACGTTCGTTTGTACGCCCCGGTGGCATGTGTCGGGACACCGGGACACACAAGTGAAAAACAGGACAGCCCCCTTCAAAACGGGATGTCTGGTCACGTTAGTTACGCCGTTTGTAACTATACTATTGGCATTGTCAGAAGGATACAGACTGTATATGACGCGTAACGGAAAAATTGCGAAACGGAGAGTCTTAACTCCATTGCCAACCCTGCTATAAGAGAAAAAAGGTTTCGTTGATAAACGAACTGTCGTTTTTATTTCTATTAAGAAAAGATATTTAATTTTAATATATGAAATATTACGTTTTTATAGGACAATTGAAAAGTATCTAACCTAAAATTTGAATTGACTAAATATTTGTGCATCTAATATAGTAAATACTTGCACCTACGCTGACCATGTGGGCAAAATGTCGCTAAAATTAAATCTTGGCGTCTCTTTATGTTGTTTTCTTTCCTTAAAGATGATTGAAATATTTCAACAATTTATTTTTTTAGCTTCAAACTGTATTTCTCATATACCAGGATAAGGATTCTGCCTAATTTTCAGTACATAAACTGTACGTTGCGTGTTGAGTAGCGATTGTCGCGTTAACAGTCATATCTTGTGCCACTATGCCACAACGGCGGCATGGTTTAAAAATTCATAAGTTACCTTAATTAATAGCACAGTATAGGACAGTTAAAACATACTTTAACCGTTAATTATTATAGTGAATTTTTGTTTTTTAAATTATTATTAATTATTAATTAAGTTCCGTAAATAGGGACCACCATATCGTTTTCTTTTAATAAAATAGAAATATATAAATATAATGAAATTGTTTTTATAATAAATAACAATAATAATAATAATATATAAATAACATGATGTCAATACTTTCATATGGTTGTGCACTTTGGTTCTCCAACTGCGAGAGACTAATAATTTATAAAAAAAAACAATACGTAATTCTACAGAATTCGCTCACAAGCAAACATATTTTTACTTTACGAGCATACAGATAGATATACAAGTATACATATAACAAAACCACTGAAATCACCGCGCTCCAATTGTGCATGGTAAGGAAGAGAGATGATAAAAGATCTTGAACTTAAAAGGTAAAGTAAAAGGGATTTTCCGATAACTATGTATATTGTCTTGTCGAGAGACGACCAGCGTTGCGTCATAATAGCTGGGAGCCTTCCTTAAACGGCTTATTACTGCAAAGTACCCTTGCGTCATTCGCACGTCATTGTTTTATATCATATTCTCTGTATTATAAGTAATGCTTGTGCTTGGATGATTCTCGCATCTGCAGACTGTTTTGGGTATATGTTTGATTTGTCAGTCAGCTTCACGCTGTATCCCGCACACAGCAGGGTAGGCATAGTGAACCTAGTGTTAAGACACACCATTACCAACATTCCGCCGATGGACCCACATTCTGGATGATTGATTAGTATAACTTTTAATTTCTTTTTACATTTTCATAGGTACTAGTTTTTACTTGCATAGTCAAATGGAAATAACTAAGAGTTATCTATGATACATGTCACATTTGTTCTCAAGATATTTTCAATAGCAATAAGTAGTGTCTGAGTTTAACCAAACAAACTAGTTTTATATGTAATCGTGTAATCAACACCCGCTCAATATTACGCAAAAGCGATGCATATATACTTGTATCTTGTGTTTTTGTTGACTTGAAAGCTTATTTTTTTCTGTTCTCTAAGGAACCTTAATATTTGATATTTCAGCTTAAAGAACACGCGACCTCGAGATAAATGGTCTTGACAGACGGGCGAAAAAGTCATCCTATAAGTTCCATTTCGTCCTAAAAATAAAAATGTAAAGGGCATCATTGTTGGATTTACTTCTTAAGAAGTCTGTAAGAAAATTTTATGTGTATACTACCATAGCATTATATTATAACTACCCAAATAGCATTATAATGGTATCTATTTAAAATCACCAAATATTTAAACTTACATTTGAAGAGCTGTTCACACACACTTAGGGTCCTTGATACTTAGAAATGCGTTTTGAATTTTTATATAAATATTCCAATAGGTGCGAATAATAGACGAAACTGGATGACGCCATAGCGGTGCAATGGGAGCTGGGACAGCGTTTCACTATCTATTCAGAGTTTGACTCAAGTTCAGGACCCACTGCGACACGATGTCTGCAATTAACTACAAAATTACTATAAACTTTACGTATTTAAACAATAGGTAAATAATGTATATTTTAGCCAATTTTATATTTTAGCCGAGATTGCTGGCGTTACGACATAATACATTATAATTGACACCTACGCATGATATCGTACCATCGCGGTGCAATAGAGGTTTTAGATTATACATGGATGGTTGTGGGGTCAATTTGGTGTAGGACTTTTTTTAATTCAACCCTGTAGTTCCTGAGATTATCGTTCAACCAGACAAACTTTTGACGAAAAATGAACGTCGTCGGCTGTACAAAAAACTATGATTCATTGTCACGTTCCGCCTGAACCGAGCGTGCAAACGAGAACACGGATCAAGCGATAGATTGCTTCTCTACCACTTGTTCCGTGTTGTCGTCTCTCGATCGGCCTAAGCACCTATTCATTTATTGTACATTGTAAATGAATATCACAATGTAAATTTAATAAATATGTTTAAATTAAGTAACTACTACTACTTTTTAGCTCTATAATATTAGTATAGGTGATATTCGTATTATCTGTCTGGTAAAAGATCAGTTCGGAATGTCGATATGTGAGAATGGAAAATAGGAGTGTCTTAAACTCATAACACTAGATTTTCTTTGCCATAAATGTAAATTTCCTAAATTATGTGAAGCTATTTTTTTACCTTTTCGCTGTATCCCGCACATAGAACTGTAGGCTGAGGGAATCTGGAAACTATGAAAATATTACAATATTTCCCTCGAATGGGAATCGAACTCAAAGCCGCAGTGTTTACAGCCGCGCCCTATGGTGTCCTCTTCTAAGCTATAATGTATGCAAATCACGATAATAAATAAATACCAGACATTTCGCTAATGTGTATTTCGCCAGGGTGTTATTTACATCTAATTGCAATGCCAAGGCTTAAGGCTAGTTTGAATATATTATTTACGATTACATTCAATTTATAGACCACCTACTCGTATCATCAATGATCTTGATAATATTGGTTCGGTTCTCGGATCGGATCACATCTTATGTTTGATAAAAATCTAAGCAATAAGATCGTTTTGTTTTTAAATTTGTGTTTTTTTTAAACTTTTGGTGCATTAGTTGCCGTTCTGCAAATGATGTTCGTGAGTTCAATTTAAAGTGGAAGGGATGTGCTATTTTTATCAATTAATGTTAAAATCAAGGTGCCTTGTATGCTGTGGATATCAATTTAGATCAAATTTGGGCGGCGGTCTGTCCATTGAGTGTGGGAGCAGCCTAGAGCAAGGGACTCTCAGATTGTATAAACAACATATCTTACACGTAGAACAAGTACTATTTTTTTTCATATTTGCCAAATATGTAAATATTGTTTATGTTTATTAACCTTCTTGTTTTTTATTATTTTGTGTTATTTTCCTTTTTGTAAAACGAATGCCAATAGTAAATGTAAGCTTTAAAATTATATATTAACCCACGTTAAATCTCAGGAATGCTTAGTGTGGATGCTGTCAGATGTAACAAAATTTGTATGTAATATTTATTGTTAATGACTGTTATCAACAAATAAAAACAATTTATTAATTGTTTTCGAACGCTAATTTCTTCTTTAAATAGCTTTGGCATTAGATCAAGTAGAAATGGTCAGTGATGATTGTTGTTTACCGTGTGCGTAGGTACAGCGTAGTTTAGGTAACGTAATGGGGAGATATTAGTATGATTGTAAGAAAATTTGTAATTTTAATTATTTCTAATATTAATTTAGATAGTAGATACACCACTGTGGCAAGTTGAGACATCTCTAATTGTCTAGCTAAATATGAAGGTTGTGGACTTGAAGACTTGAGTTTTGTTTTATATGGATACGGACAGATACTATGCACAGTGCTTAATGATTTTAAATATAAAATAAAGATTAGAGTAACAACACTAAGGCCCCATTTTGGTTCGCAAAATGCGTTTTATAGTGCACACGAACAGACTTGTACAACTTACAACTAATCTACTATAAGGCTGATATTTATAAAGAATCTTCATAGCAACGTGACCTTCTTCTTGTTGCTATGTTATGTCATGCAGGAGCTTTCCAAGGCGCAGGACAAGTCTTGACAAACTTAAAATGTATTTATATTTAATTCAAACGTACTTATGTGGTTTAAATAAGGCTTATATTTCTTTACTTTTTTGTATAATGTTAGTATTTTATTCAAAGGCAAGGCCAACTCCTTCCTACAGCTAGCCAAAAGATAATGTAAACTAAGTGACTCATGTGAGCTTTGATCAAAACAGATCAAGTTTTTAATATTAACTTGATGGAAATTAGAAATTAGCTATACGATACTTTAAAAAAAATATAGATCACTACGATCTCAATTTGATTTCCAAGGAATAGGTAGATCTTTTAGGTATCATGGAGCAGTAATATATACCTATAGAATATTTTTAAGAATTTTATAAACATATTTTTATTTAAAGACAGTTGACAGTAAAAACGATCGTTTGTTGTCGGAACGAACTCCAGTCAGTGGAAGATATGAGATACACGTATATTCATTTTCCTATGTTGGCAGAATGTCTGTTACTATAATCTCTCTGACTCTCCAGCTATAAGCTTATTAAATTCTTAGTAGAAGTCAGTCTCAGGCGCAGGGGTATACCCGTGCGACTGTAAAACCGACAGGTTGCGGGTTCAATTTCCGCTCAAGGAAATGTAATATTTAATATTTTTACTGAGTCTGGTAACAAGACAAAGCGCGGCGTTGAGCTATTCAACACGCGATGGCTGCAGAATTCGGCGGAAAGTGGAGAGCGGGTCTTAATGTAAACGGAGTGTCTTAACATTATTTGTTTCTAAGTTCTCTCAGTCTACCCTGTTATGTGGGATACAGGTAAAATCAAGATGGTTATATAATATAAGATATATTAAATTTAATTTAATCAATACACTTTGTTCAGTCAAAAACCGAGAAAACCTAAAAACCTGTCCTTTACTTCAGACCTTTAATTCAGTATGAAATTATAATCTCCAAGAGTGTAACTATTGAACTGATATCATTATTTTATTTTAATTTAGTTCAGTTATTTAATTAAGGCGTTTCGAGCGCGCCAGTCGGGCACTTCGCTAAAGTGAACCGAAAAATATATTTCTGTCGTTTGACGCCTGTGGAATTATGATGTTTATACTTGTAAGCGTAAATTTACATATTTGCTACTACTAGATATTTTAAGCTTATGATTAAAATAAATAATCAATTTTTAACAAAAAAAATCGATTACAACCGGATCCCATAATCAGAACCAATCCAAACTTTTATTGAACTACCCTTGAAGTGTCCTTTACAAAAAGAACATGGAAATTGGTTGGTATGATATTGAGTTGTTCGTCCATCTGTCGCGCACATACTTACTTAACCAAAGCTCAAAGTAAAATGGGATCACACGGGAAGCATCAGCTTTCAAATAAAAAAAAAACAATATTTAAAATCAGTTCACCCAGTCCAAAGTTCTTACATCAGAATTTAAAAACAATACATAAAATACTTCAGTCGAATTGATAACGTCCTCCCTACGAAAGTCGATAAAAATGCATAATATCAATATTAATGTAGGTGTCCAAACGGCATTCTTGTCTTGATATTTTAGATATGTTTAATCACAGTTTTTTGTTATGACAGTTCCTAGATCTCTTTTAGGCAATAAAGAAGTGGGAGGGAATCATTTGATTATGTAATAATTGTTATGCCTCTTAATAACAAAAAACTTAATTGAGACATTGAGACAATATCTTTTATATATAATAATTAATAATGTATTTTTAAGGTTCCATATCGGAAAAGAAACGAAACCCTTACGGGTTTTCTTTAGCTTTGTTTGTTTTGTGAAGATCAAAAAATACGAGCGATTATCTTCCGATGTTGAGTTCCGTCACTCAACACGCAACGCCTCGATAAATCGGGCAGAAAGTAGTAAACGAATTGTCTTAACTCTAGGTTAACTCTAGGTTACCTCTGGCCACCCTACTGTGTGCGGGATACAGCGTGAGGTTGTTTTTTCTTAATATTTTTTATTGTTTTCTAAATTAACAAATAAATGCCAACTGTACTGATAGACGTGTTAAAGTTTTGTTAGCAATCTTCTTGCTTGGCCATTACAATTAAAAATGTTAACCATGTATAAATAATAATTATAATAACAATACATTCTCTGATGTGTTAAGACAAAGTACGAAGTTTATATTTACAGCTTTTTATTTACAGTATGAGAAAGGTATGAGATCCTATTGTCAAGACATTGTAGAGTAACTTAACGCTGCGTCTCGCATGGTAATAAAGATAATTTATCCCTCCGAGTATTGATCAGACCCACGACCATCCATTTACAACCACACGCTATCCCACTTACTCACAGACAGCTTTTTAAGTAAGTGGCGAGTCTTGAAATATTTGGAAACATGAAAACATAGTGAAAATAAAAATAACAATAAACACAAAGATTTTAATTACGATACATAGTGATAACATCATTACAATAAATTATCAATAAATTCGTGTGAGGTGGTATTAGGTAACTATATAAGACAAGGACTCATGTTATTCGCCCTCGAAAGGTAAATTAAAACAAGTTTAAAATAACATTTTATGTATACATATTACGTATATTAGAATACATAAGTTCTTTAATACCACAAAATGTCTTAAGAATTGCTATTAGATATTAATGTATCGTTGTCTTAAAATAAAATTGACATTTATAAATATTCTATTTAGGACAATCGTATTTTAGGATTTATATTTATTGTTTGTTTTCAAAAAGAAGGCATAAAAATAATTCTAGTGCACCAAAATTACTATAATGTTAGATATAGCATTCCATTAAGGATATAGATGTAAAAATATATAGATTAAAATTTATTGAAAAATTATAAAATGATTTGTTATAAAATTTTATTATTCATGCTATTTATTAATTCTATATATTATTTAAAAAAAAAAAAAGAACTTAATTTAGATTAAGTACTGGGAACCATCAATGCCATATTCTTGAGCTTTAAGGCACGTTATTTAGCAATTTAAAAAATATATAGATTTTTTTTTATTTACTTTTTATAATTAAACACATAATAAGTATTATTTTGGCACAGTCTGATTCACAGTCAATGTTCAAATATTAAAATTAACATATTGTAATTATAGTAACTACTATGCAACTTATAAGAACAAGTCGCCGGTCGGTAATAAGGTGGATGTGGGTATCGGTAAGTTCATATAAATTTTAAATAATAATTATTATATAAAAATATAAAACCTATTGGGTTAATTAATTTCAAATTGTCCAAGTTTATTGTCCAAGTGTTGATTTATGCTTACGAAGATATCTATATTTGGGCAGAAATAGAAGACGTTAGAGAAAAGTGAAAAATTTGAACTGACACCTTTTTAAAGGATTAATATTTATAGTATAAATGAAGTTTGATATAAAGCTATAGGATGTTTACTGGGCACATTGTTAAGATATCAACGCAAGGCAACTATAACTAATAATCATATATTCAAAAGCTATACTTGCTTGTTCAGAATTATTAAAAGAAAAACTTCTTTCATACAATAACATATTTTTTTCTACGTTTGCGAAGAACAAAACAATGTAAAAGTTTAAAAAATAATCAATCCGTCGATATGAAACAGTCAATGATTATGACTGATTAGTCAGAGAACAGTTTTACTAAAACTATAATATTAAATCTCTAATAAAAAGTTAAATCTGTTAATTTCTACAAATATCTGATATATATTTTATATTATGTTCTACGACTAAAGACGTTGAATTACCAAATTGCGTTACTGAAAGTTATATATAATAAGAAAATAAAAATAATATCACATAGCCGACGTACTGGAAGCCTCCGGTACAGCCAATACGGTAACCAATCGGCTTATGATAACACTTTGTTTTGTTTTAGAAATAAACATAATTATCATTAAACATTTCTGTCAGCATAATCATAGATTCTATCAAAATATTAGGACATAATTCGTCAGAAAATGGAACACTGAGTTCTCAGGTTCCCTCTGCCTACCCTGCTATGTGCGGAATACAGCGCGGTGCTATAAAAAAATAATATTATATTATATCGACGTTCCTGCCAGAAAATGTAAGAAATGTAGCAAAGTGTCATTTATCTGTATGTTGCAAATAAAACTTATTTTATAAACTAAAAATACATACATATTCAATAAATTTTAATTAAATATTTCTTATATTTATCATATAGACTCTATTATAAAGTGTAAAATATTAACAATCAAGAGTCCACGAAGAATGATGTTAATAATGTTAATATTAAGTATGTAAACAAGAACATTATATTAAAATGAAAAAGTAAAAAATCAAAAAACAATAAAAAAAAAACGTAACAAATACATTATTAATTATTAATAATAATTTTCCATAAAGTATTTTTAAAGACTAATTCACAATACTTTTCTTACTTAAAAGCAAAAAAGGCATAATATACCTATCTAAAATTATAACAAAAATTATTCTTTAAAAAAAACATAAAAATTTGAACGTAGCATGATTTGAACACGAGCTTCTTGTTTATCGACCATCCGCTCTGCCAGCATACCACTAAGCCATCTCTCATCAAGCTATATCAAAATTCTTATACAATTGTTTACAACTTATTTATGTTCTAATTGATTTAGCAACTCTGTCTAGAGATTTTTAAAAAGATAATTGCTTAGAATCAACATTTGGTAGGAGAGCATGCTAAAGTGTGGATTACCACTTTAAAAATGTTAAAAAAAAGATCATAATCCAAAAAAAAATATGTAAATTACAAGATTTTCCTATTTTATTTATAATATAATTATATATTATTTTTATCCTAGATATGAAAAATATTTCTTATTTTTATTAAAAAGCTGTTTTTTTTAAGATTTACCCAGTTTAGTTGATTTAGTATCAACGATTTCCTTCCACGGTTCAAAACTGGGTTGTGGTAGTTCCTTACAGTCGACCAACGGGTTTGTGGCACTAAGCGCCTCCATGACTCTCGGCTGGGCCTGGTCTAATAAGTCTTCATTGGCACAGATCACGCCAGCTAATGTTGTTTTACGAATTTCTGTTAATTGGTCTGTAATTTTTATTTATTTATAGGATTTGATATAGGTATAATAAGCAAGAAAAGTGAGGTGAAAAGTTTCTGGAGATGATAACTTCCTTAAATATAACTTGATTTATTTATTTGAAATATTATTTTTTATTTTTAGCTATTTCAATGAGTAACATAATCAATATAATTTATAGAATTATCATTTATAATATTAATTTGGTCGTAAGTAAAATTTCTGTGACAAATTTTGTTGTAAGTGAAATTTCTCCCGACCACCCGGTTCCCTCCCTTCCTATGCTCTTGAGCGCAGGCTTGTGTCCCGCTGCATTTAAAGTATAATAGGTTTTCTACAAGTATTTTATCCTTAATGTCATTTCACAATACTAAAAATGTCAGAAACTTACCCGATGTAAACCTAACCGTTTCATCCGAGGTCTCATACCAGTAACGGTCACCGATTTTGAGTCTGAGGAACTGGTCAGCGATGAGGCAGGTCAGGGTCGGCCCCAGGAGTCTACCCTTGGGGTCCTCTGCGAGGGCTCCCGTGTACAAGTCTATATCGTCTACGTTCCTGAATAAAATTTGTTGTAATTTTAAGTATTATGTTTACTTATTTCGAAAACGTATAAAAATTTGAACGAAGCGGGACTCGAACCCGCACCTCCTGGACAGGACAGGCGCTCTGACCACTAAGCCATACGTTCTCATTAACCTACGTCGAAATATCTTAGTAAACGATATATCTTAGTAATTATCATCTTAGATAGACAACTTGGCAGTAACAAGAGCAAATCACTCAAAGTACAGATATGATTGCAAAAATACATTACAATACATTACATATATCCTTTTTTTGTTGTGTATTATACATAAATATACAACAAAAAAAGGGTATAAAAAAGCAAGAGAACTCACTTGTATATTTCACAAATACGGCTAAGCGATTCGTCGAATTCATTATCCAACTGCCCGCAGGTACCAATCGGCGGAAGCCCGCAATGAGCTCTCCACGCTGGGTACGATGGAAGTCCATGGTCTCTACCACGTTGTATGTTCAGTGACACCAGGTCCAAGCCGCAAGGATGTGGGAGTGAAGGAGTGGGAGATGAGGCGGAAGCAGGAGGTGGTGCAGGTCGTGTGGTACCGTTGAATGTTGGCTTACGCTCGAATAGATGTTCGCTTAGCTGTAAAATTGTTAATTATCAGTCTACATAAAGCCGCTTTCTCATACATAGCACGGTGGACGGAGGGTACACACACCGCCAAGTTTTGGAGACGGCGAGTACAATGGTGGAACTCGCGGCGTTTACCAGACAAAATGAAAATAATTTTAAATATAAACATCCTCTCGATTCAGACTGAAACCCACAACTAACACTTACACTCAGATGCTGTCCTCAAATTATCAGTTTAAGGTAAAGCAAAATAGTCTTTGTTAATACACCATAAGGATAAGACATCGACTTTTATATCTGTTTATGATCTCGTCCTGGCGCTTTTGAGATAGAGAAGAGAGCAAATGGATTAGAAAAGAATAAACAAAGTTTTTTTTATGGAAAAGGACAAGGCAAACGTCGTGCGGGTCACCTGATGGCAAGTGACCGCCGACCACGGCCTCGTGCAATACCACAGGTGCGTTGCCGGCATTGCCTGATGCGAAACGCAGTGGCATAAAGCCACTACTTCACGCCGGTT
>DWAN01003806.1:0-12939 GCA_018230445.1 Heliconius hewitsoni
GCCTATGAATAAAATTTACAAGTGAAGTGCTATCACTCACTTGAATGGCTGTTACGGTGTTTTCGTACTTGGTATTGATGTTGACGCTGTATATATTTTTTCTGTTTAAGTCAATTTAAATATTGAATTTATCATATTTATGTGTACCTATCACATAAGACAAACTCATAATAGTTTTTAGCTGTATCTCGGGTACATAGAGTTGAGAGAGTGTTAAGACACTCCGTTCCCCACTATCTGCTCAATTATCGAAACATTGGGTTTTAATTAGAAAAACTCAAGGAAGCTAAGACACAAACCTACTACCGTCGCGTTTACAGCCACGACGGCTTTAGTCTCATCAGTCGAAAATGGAGAAACGAGTTTCCTTGATTTTATATAAAAGTTACATGTAAGAGTATTATAGATCTTATACAAAGTCGATCAGGTTCGCCCGCAGGTGCTCTCTTAACTTCACCGAAGTTTGAAAATATGAAGTTTTATGCAAAATAAGTATCATAAAACGTGAATGCGCAACGTAAAATATATATTTTCATAAAATTCTGATTAAAGTATTAAAATTTGCTTGTGAATGATTTTTTATATTAGATTACATAAGTTTAAGCTTTGTGTTAGTCCAATTTTAAATTTTATATTTATTTTTAAGAAGAAAAGGCACCGTGGAACACCTGGCCACCTTAAGTAATACAGTTGTGGGGTTGATCCACTTAGGGAAATGAGTAAATTTAAATTTTCAAAAAAATACTCTGGCAACACACGCAATGTTTCAAATCAGCACGAAAAGTGGAGTACAGAACGACAGTTTAAATAATCCTTTTCTATTAACAAATTAAAAGTAGCGTATCTAAGCCGTAAGCATTGCTTTAGTTATAAATCGTTACATTTTGACAGGCTGCAATCTCTATTTCAAAGTATATGGATCGTTCTCGTAGAGCACCACAGGTGTAGAATGTTGCCTATCATTATAATATAACGTTTTCAGTCGTAGTATATATATAATAATATAAATATTTATTTTTTTATTTATAAATCCCATCCTTTAACGCGCAATGCCACCAACATTCACCGGAAAATGGGGAACGCAGTGTAACACTATGCTCCCTCTTTCTACCCTGCTGTGTGCGGGAGATACAGTGTGATGCAAATTATTTTTTTAGCTTGATAGCTCCACATGTTCCTGAGAAAGAATATTTTTTTAGCTTCACATTATATACTGCATATAGTAGAGCAAATGAAATTTAGTGTTGATACACTCCATTTCAACTTTCCGCGAGACATTGAACGTTGAGTTGCCGAACTCAACGTCACGACTCATCTTGCCTGTTATCCGAGCCATACAATTGAAATAAGTCAATGCCCCGAGTGAGAATAGAACTATTAATAGTCAAGTACCAGTTAAATTGTTATTAAATTTATTGTTTTCCTTATAATTTGGAATCTGTTTTATATAAATATAAAGACAACCTCTGTTTTTCCCTGATATAATAATATAATGAATAACCACATCATCCACTCTCGCAAAATACAGAAAAAAATAAGAAATGTTAAATCCATAAAAAATATAATTATTAGTAATACTATTAAAAAATTCTAAATAAAAATATAAGGTTAACAAATTTTCCAAATAAAAAAACTTTTACACGAAGTCCAATTCCAGGTGACAAATTTATATAAATATACACTCGAGTAAATAAGGTTAAGTGGCTTTACTTCAGCAAGCGTAGAGTGGCGAAGTGGGCCGAATGTAATATATTATTGTCAACGCTTATGAGAAAACAAAAATAAACAAAACTCATACAAGTGCTGGTAATATATCACAGAACCTTGGATAAGAAATTTTTGTTTATATCAGATAATTATATACATCAGTCCACACGTGACAAATATAACTCAAATCTCAGGAGCTACGGTTTGACTTAAAAATAAATTGTAAAAAAAAGTCCAATAAATTATTCAATTTGAAAAGTGTATTGATCTGCGAGGCTATTGAAATATAAAATCATCCTAATTTGGATAAAGAAATTAGAAACTTTCTACCACCTTCCCGTCACAAAATCTTTGAAGTTTCAAACCACCACACCAGAGAGCAAGATATAGTCTGCTTATTCTGCAAGATAATTATGTCAACTGACAGACGAATACTACACTGTAAATTACTCGATCGGGTTTCTAAAAATGTATGTATATATGTAAATATATGCGATTAATCCGGTTTAATAGTTTTTATAAGAAAGTTTTAAAATATACATTTTATACCTAAAAAAAATTAAAAAGAACCTTATGATATATACTTAGATTGTACTAAAAACCAGATAAATTATGAAGGCTTAGATTTTATCAAATGATTAATTTCCATCCTTTGTACGCTCTAAAAAAGGTGTTGTTAATACTTAAATGAAAATATCACTTCTTAGAACCGTGAGCCAAAAGTCAGCACTGGGTTCTCTCAATCCACACGAAATGTCTCGAATATCGGCCGGAAAATAGAAAATAGAGTGTATTAACACTAGGTTCCCTCTGTCTACCCTCTTGTGTGAGGGATACAGCGTGAGGCTGATAAAAATTAAAGTCTACCGCTGTAGACGAAACAAACAAAGCTGCTAGTGCTACGCTGTAGTGTGCTGTTGTTTTCTATATAAATCTATATTTAATGTTAGCTGTAGTATGTTGTAGAGTTAATTTGTTTGAACCCGCTAATGTCAGGAAATACTAGTTCGAATTGTAAAAGATATAGGCATTTTTATACATTTTTAAGGTGTTATTCAACAATTAGTAAAGAAAAATACTTCTTTACATATGTTTTCTAAATTTACTTTTGAATTTTGAATCTCGCGTTCAATTATTTATATGTTTTCAAAAAGTTATATTATTTTACAATTACAATGATAACAGTCTCATACAACTCGGCAAAGCCACGCTAGTCAACTAAAACAGTGCACGTAAATAATTTTCATATTAAAATTATTAATTAGTGGCTCAGATGGTCATTATATATCGCAATATTTGTAAGTTTGATATCTACGGAGAGAATACATTTTGAAATGATTAATGAAAGTAAAGGGCAACGTTCATACCATTCATCATTTTTAAGTCGTATTTGTCAAATTCTCGTTACGACTGCTGTTTGGAGCAAGTTTATAATTTTTCAACTATAGCATTTGTAAAATGTATGTCGTATTTATGTTCAGTTGAACTGTAGAAAATAATTGTTAAAGTGTGCTTCGTATAGCGATGCAGTGTAATTTCAAGTTGGATCTACGACGGATATTACCGAAAATTTTGCTTCAGGCGAGTTTGATATTTCACACTGTATTTACTCGTAACTAATATTTTTCAAAGAGCTCCTTAAATATGATAATTTTTTGCTGCTTCTTCCTTGGTCCGTTGAAAGTTGAGAAAAATATTTTAGCATCAAGATTATCCGTTTAAAACCAGACTTGGAGTAACGGGACTAAACGCCGGACTCTACCTTATCAGAACAACGATATTAATATACCATTGGACCATGATAATTATCCTAGATATTATTATATGTTTTCATAAATTTAAACCAAGTTAAGCAAACAGGATTAGTAATTAGATATTGTAGTAAGGTTGTTGTAGCATTACCTTAACACCGACTTCAAAATTATAAAATATTTTTTTCAATTATTTTTGCTTAACAAAATCAAAGTACGGTTTACTTTATGTAAAATTTTTCTTTTACCTTTTATACGTTGTTTGAATTCATTCGGTTTTTTTGTTACAAATTATTTATATATCTCATAAGCATTTCTTCAGAAAGCTTATTTTGGGCTGCAGGAGACCTTAACGTGAAATTCCATTTTTTTGAATAGCAGAAAAACAAAGCTTATATTTAACCCAAGATCCTCAAGTACGTTTATGAAATTTCATCACAATCGGATCGGCGGTTTGGGCGTGATGGCGTCACCGAGAGACAGAGTTTTACACTTTGCTTCAAAGTCGGGAGGCATTACGTGTTGAGTGGCGGAACTCAACATCGCACTTCATTTCAACCTCTGAGCGCAGAAATTTATTTATTTAAACTTTATTCTAACAGTACAACTGCTATACAGAAAAAAAATAATAATAATACAACAAGATTAAGCATGCACGTTCAATTTTTTCGTTTTGGATTCTCACTTGATGTGATCTGCATGAGATTTTTTTTATTTGATTGTAGGAACCGAGAATTAAAAACTTTGTTTTGTTTGGATTTAACGCAAGACAATTAGCCTCCGACCACAGGGCTATATTTTTCAAATCATTATTTAAACGCTCTTGAAAAATGTAATACCAATATTGAACCCTCCTCATTGTCCTGAGAACTCAAGATATCATCCACCACATCTAATAATGCAGTAGCAGTTCCGTGCCGTTTACGAAAGCCCGACTGCTTGTCTGGCAAAATATTATTTAAATCAAGGTATTCCGTGACTTGATTATAGATTGTTTTTTCTAAAATTTTTGAAAAACAAGGCAAAATACTAACTGGCCTTAGGTCCTTAGGCTCCAAGGGACTATTTACTTTCGGAATAGGTCGAAATGAAAAAAGTATTTTTTTTAAATTTTTTTTTATTCAAGTCGGACCCCTGTGTCCCTGCGCCACGAGTGGCCTCAAACTAAAACCATTTTATAATCATTATCGACCGCGGCATGCCCTACTGCACTGCAGCTCTTATATTTATAGTTACAGATCACGCTAGGTGATGTATTTACAAGAATTCTAGCAATTTACTATTTTTATAGCACTTCCAATAATTAAGATTTTTATGCTTAATTCTACGTGGTAGGCAGTGGAATCAGTAGAAGTAATAAGATACTCCGTTCCCCATTTTTAGCCCAATTTTATGGTCATTGTACAGGATGGAAGAGGCAGCGCTCCTTTTATGGAAACAGCAAATAGGGTCAAATATTTCAAACACGTACCTAAAGAAATGAATCAAGATAACTCAACAGCTTATAAGTAGGATTTTTTTTCATTTCACGATGTTTAACCACATCTGTATTTCGCGTGACGCAGTTGCGCAAATATGCGAATAACGTAAACGTATACTACTACAAAAATACTACTAAACAATTGTGAACGTTGCCGCCAATACCTACGACTTGATTTCGGAATGAGACGTGAGCAAAGAAATGAAAATATCTGAACAAAATAACGCAATCGAGTCACGTGGCTGCAGATCTATAAGAAACTCGATCACGCTCGCGTTAAATTTAAATAAACGTGGTCATCGTAATTTCAAGATATTTTATATATTTTTTTATTCAATTTTATATTTTAGAATACTTTTTTATTTGCATCTGCAAATTGAATCACTCGTAAAAAAATATTTAGAAATAATTTTATTCACTTTCTTAATCTTAAAAAAAAAATCATACTATATTTCTAGTGTAGAAGGCAGGCAGAGGGAAGACACTCTGTTCTTTATTTTCCGCTAAATTTTTCGGGCCATTTTTCGGCCTTGGTGCCAGAAATGAAAAATATAATAAATCGAAATTCATTCTCCCGATTAGTGAGACATAACCATCGCATTTGAGTCACACTTGTGCTGCTCCTTCGCCGCAACGGCCTTAATTTTCAACTTCTCCTGTATGTATTTTTTTCAAGCTTATATGGCTTATGAGTAGCACTTATCGTAAACTCATTTACGTATACAGGCAAGAAATATGCATTTTTTATAAACATATATTTTTTCAAAATTTGAATAATCAAATGCACAAAAAGCTACCAACAATTCCCTAATCGGTCCCTAAGGGAGGTTTATTGAGCAGTTTCAGCAAGAAATTTCCCAATAGGAAAGCCGGAAGATTTTTAATTCATATAAATAAACGAAAATACAACTTTAAGTCGTATTTTATTGAGTTTTAAAATGTTTACGTATAATATAATATGTGAAATGTGAACATTAACCGAATCGGGATTGAACCTACTACCATAGCGCGTATACTACACACACAGCATTAACGGTGTCATTAACTGAAACTTTAGGAAGTCTCATAAATAAACACGCTGACAGCCGAGTCGTATCGCGTCTAGGAGCTTTTCATAAAGTCAAAAGCACGCTGTAATATATTGTCTTACATAAGTGATTGCTCGCGTGTCGTCCATCATTTGAAATTTTGTGTCTCTACACAGTACATCAGTGTCGATATAGTTCTATTTTCTTGATACATAAAGCATTTTTATTGTAAAGTATTTTTTTATTATCTCTATCTATAAAAAAAATATCACGCATTTTCACGCATAGCGCGGTTAGCAGAGGGTACATAAATTATGAATTACGATATTCTAATCCCCGTTTTTTTCCATGTTTTGTGACAAGTGGAACTCAGCGATGCTTTTGTCTCTTCACTGCACACGCTTTGTAAAAATAAAAATAAATTAAATATATACTTGAGACCAGTCGTGGCGCAGGGGCACAAAGTGTGACTGTAAAATCGACTGGTTGTGGGTTCGATCTCCGCTCGAGGAACTGAAATACTTACCTACATTTATATTTTCATTTCTGTGCTCTGGTGTGGAGGCAAGTGAGGAGCGTGGCGTTGAGTTCCGCCACTCAACACGCAATGCCTCCAGATCTCGGGTGAATGTGGGGAACGGTGTGTTTGATTTGAAATAAATACCAACAAACATCGAGTTTTGTACCAAACGCTGTCTTATATAATTAAGTTTCATAATTAGGATTGCGCTTTTGGAGAAATCTAATGGCGCACTTTCATCATTTTTTTTATGGTTTTCAAATGTATATACAAATGTATATAACATACATTTCGAATACTTTTTTGCTGAAAATATATAATTCAATTATATCATGAACATTTATATTTTTCTATTTTGGTTACGAGGTATTAAACTAAATATTAAGTCGCAACGTCAACTTATCTAGGAGATAATTTAGGTGCATTTAGTGTTCTTTTTATTTTATTACATAGAGCATATTTACTAAGTATTTTCTCTTCAAAAATATAATATTTTTTACATTTATATTATTTACAATACAATTCTGAGATATAGCGACATTCATGAGGGGGTTGACATTGATTTATGTTTTCTGAAAACATATTCACCTCTCTACTCTATGCTACTTTAAATGCAATGACTCGACGCTACAAATAAAGCTGCAATCGTGATTTAATTTGTATGATTTGGGCGATATGTTGTATGGAAAACGTTCAGGTTCTTTAGTATTAAATGCCACATAGAACAAAATATTCAAATTATAAGAAAAATTATAAGAAAAAACTAATTTTGTCAATAATAATAAGCATAGTTACATACATATGTTTTCATTTTTTGTAAAGCTTTCCTAAATCTGTTTTGTAATGCTTATAGCGAATATCAAGTCTTGTTGGATTTTCTACACAACAGAACTTTATTTCATACAATAGAAATGTTTATGGTAAACGAAATCTTGCTTTAATTTTTGTCTCATAAAATAATAATATCTATGTATAATCTTACATATATTTTCCAGAAAACGTCCTAAGAAAACGATACTAAATGTTAAATAACTATCTTTATAATTCAATTTCAATTCAATATTCAATTCTATTTAAGAGATCGCCAAGCGGTGCAATAACTGTTACCTATAAATTCGTTGATTTTGACTTTAATTCCCTAATCGAAGCCAAAACATCCCAGAGAACAACCAAGAATTCCTTTCCTTGAGTCAGAATATTCACTTTCTGCCAGAATAAATTGCGTATTGAGTAGGGTAATAAACGCCGCGCTTTGTCTATCAGAATTAATGATTTATTTTTCACAACCAAAATTGTATATTCACAAAATCTTAATAAATGATAACAAAGCACCGGGCAATGAAAATTATATTATAAATTTCATTATCATAACTACTGTTTCTTCTCAACTCATTTATGTTTAACTCCTTTTAGCAAAAGTTTTCCAGTACATCAGTTTTCCAAATGATATTTTTTTCAGTATTAGAAATATCGAAGACCCCCATTCAGTTTTTACTTTTCATATACCGTTAGATTCCAAAAGCGACGACTCTACAAAATATTAGAAACGTATCGAAGAGTTCCAATATCCTTGATTACAATCCTTTATTATTTTTCTGGATCCCCACGAAATAACTGCATCTCGTTCGAAATTCAGGTGCTCTTTATTCCTGTCAGTGATTCTGTTTATTCCTGTCTATTTAGCATAGTTATTTGTACTAATCCCGCGTACAACAGGGTAGCCTCTGCCTAGCAGAGGGAACTTCGTGTTGAGACATTCCGTTCCCCACAAACCCCGCGGAATTTTGGAGACATAGCGTATTCAGCGCCGCGCTTTGCCTTGACACCAGAGTAAAAAAATGAAAATATAAATGTAAATACATATTTCGCTTCCTCGAGTGGGGATCGAAGCCACAACCAGTCGATTTTACAATCACACTTTATGCGTCTGCGCCACGACTATCTTGTACTGCATTCTAGTTTGATAAATTTTCTAGTTATTTCAAATATTTTACCGTGGAGGAAATTCGGAGGTAAAATCTACTTTTATAACAAATAGGGATTTTTCTGTCTGCAATTTTAAAGAAACAAACTGAAACGTCTAGTTTCTTTAATTAAGTTCGTAGGGAAGTTGTTCATAGCTTGAGCCATCAGTATTAAAAGCTTTTGAAATTTTAAAAGTGGTACACTTTGCTTTCAAGGTAGTTGCTTAGAAAGTTTGCTTTTTTACTTGGTTTATTATGTTTTTCTATGAAAAGAAGATTTTTTTCGAAAGCACATTGTTCAAAAAAATAAATGAGAAATTGTCGAAAAACAAAAAAAAATTGTTTCCGTTGTGTCATCTCGCACACAGCAGAGTAGGCAGAAGAAAAATATGTTACACACTCAATAGCGGGATTTAGCGTGAAACTGAAAGAAATGTTTATTATTTTACGTCTACTATAAATTATATATCGATTTTTCCCTTATCCTGCACAACAAAAGATGCAATTAAGGTCCTTTTCACAGTTCTTAACCTTGTCTTAAAAATTTCTTTGATCACCCCAACTTGCCCTTTTTCGCGTGAACTAACAAATGTTAAATGAACCGGCAATATTAGCATTTTTGTTTTATAATAGAGTGTAATAATGATTTAAATGTGAAAATACTTGTTTCGTTTTGTTTTGTTTTTAATAGTTAGATGAAAATATTTTTTTGTAAGTTTTTGAGCTTCACCCTGTATTCCGCAAACAGCAGGATAGTCAGAAGGAAACCAGTATTAAGACTCTCCGTTTAATAGTTTCTGTCTCGTTTTTGACATATTGTATGTTGAGTGATGGAAATCGACGCCGCGTTTTGTCTTGTTTCCAGGAGGTGACAATGAAAATAATTCATATCCCAGAAACCCCAGAAAAATCTTTTACAGATGCGCATGCACCGCGATGGGTAAGGAAAGACCACCTTTTACCATTTATATTTAATATAATTATATTAATAAAGACCATCACGAAATAGTGGGTCTGATGGTAAATGCGAAAGCTCGATATCCACTCTCATTAATTTGTTTTCATTTTTCCATTCTAGCAGACAAAACTCTACATTGAGTTCCACCACTCTATTCGCAATGTCTAGAAAATTTTATGGAAATTGGGGAATGGTACTATATCTACTGGAAAATGTGTGTTTTAAATTTGAAGAAATATACTCTACAATAATCATATATTCTTATTTGCTGCAGTAAATGTAATTTGACGTCGCAGCCGTTGTGTATTACTTTACATATTTCTCACTAAGGTGTAGAATTTCTTTATTAATGCACCGCGCGCCGCATACTGCAATATCCACACGCCGTGTTACACGCCGCACAGAATTGCGGGTCACATTACTAACAATACACGATAGTTATGGTAATCTTGTTTGTTACACTAACACGTAATACCAACGTATTTACTACGTATTAGGAAATATTTAGAAGTTTATTTTTAGATTATATTATTTAGAACCTAGGAACCTAGTGTGAAGACCCTTCCCACTTTCTGCCGAATTCTGGAGGCATTGCGTGTTGAGTGGCAGAGATCAACGCCGCGCTTTGCTTGGACACCAGAGCAAAGCAATGGAAATATGAATTTAAGTAAATATTTCATCCCCCTCCCCTCGAGTGGGGATCGAACCCATAACCAGTTTGTTTTACAGTCACACTTTGTGCTGCTGCGCCACGACGGCCTCTTGATTTTTTATTCTTCATTTGATTTTATTTAATTACAAAGTAAGCGTGTAATTGATTTTGTATTCCTTATCGGCGCTAGTAAATTTTATACTGATGTAAAATATTGGAAAATACTTTGCTGTAGTTATTATGCTATTTATAGAAGAAAAAGTCTTCTACTCCATTGAAACTTTGTTGTTGAATAAATATTTGTTTATTAATTAATGTACATAACAAATTTTACAAATAAATTTCAAAAAATATATAATTGCAATTAATTTTACAAGGTCACTCAGTTTTAATAAATACTATAAAATATCTTTTAATAATAAATAAACATCAACAGTACAATACGTGCGTCGCGTTGTGTTCTAGATATTAGATTGGGATTATACGCGACCCAAAATGTATTACTCTGCGAATATTATTAATTTTGATGTGTTTATTTTCTATATATATTTATTTTAAAAAAATCATTAAATATCTTCTAGTTTCGTCGTCATTTCGCCAGCAGAATAAAAGAAACAGAATATTGCTAGACGTATCTATAGATTAACTCATACATCTACAACTTATTTATAGCTTTTTACTCTATGGCTCATCAGATCGGTAATGATTTTTTATTATAATTTTTGATACCCTTTGATATTTTGGGAAAACGTCGACCAGTGCCAAAATGAACTTGTATCTTTTGTTGAGGCATCCCTCGAAAATATCTCATCATGGGGTGAAAGGAACTTGGTCCAATTCAACCCCCTAAAGACACAAGTTTGCACGTTACCACCACTAAAAAACTTCATTTGTCGTATCGCCAGGCTTTCAAAACACTTTCCGCCGCCAATCAAGAGGTGATTACCAATCGGTAATCACCTCTTGATTGGTGCACCCCAGTATCAACTTCAACTATTTGATCGCATACAACGTAGAGCCAATCGAATCGTTGGGGACCCAATGATCTGTGGCTTTGCGTAGAGACGTCTCCTCGCTGTGCGTTCTCTACAGCATTTATCATGGGGAGTGTTCTGAAGAACTGTTTGATCTGTTTCCTGCCGACAATTTTTTTAACGACATAGTACGTCACGTCACGTTAAATATCATCCACACATCATCTGGACACGTGACACTCCACTACTATGCGGTTTCGTAGGAACTTTCTTCCACGCACCAAGGAATAGTAGAATGGCCTACCAATGGCGGTGTTTCCAAGTCGATATGACATGGGTACCTTTTAAAAGCGCGTCTATCTCCACCTTAAATGTCGGCAACACACGTGTTTTTCCTCTGGTGTTGCACGTGGTCGTGAGCGGCGGTTATCACTTACCATCAGGTGACCCGAACGCTCGTTTAAGGCAAAGGTCTTCTCCTTAAAAAGAAAAAGAAAGAAAAGAAGCCTAGAATAGCATAATTCAATCATATTTTTTTTGCTCAGATAAATTAAATTTAATAAAATCCTTATAACTAGTCCGTAAAATAACATAGCTACATAACATTTTATAAACACCCCAAAGGTTACGGCTTCAAATTTCATTTTTTATGAATTTACACGCAATTGTTAATTTATGTTCACAAAATCTCCATATATTAGTAGAAATTAAAATTACAAGCATAAAGGGTCATTTAGTAGTTGCACCGGGTGGCTGGCGAGTGGCGTCACGGCCCACTGACGGGCCGGGAACGCTGAAAGTTTTAACGAGCCGCTCTTGACCGCGTGTTACATCAACTCTGTTTTATGAACCGGAAACAATTGGAAGGAAGCAAACTATTTACCACTGAGCAATGTAGCAACCCTCTATCTAAGTAATTATAACTTATATGTTATAATGTAACAGTAGCAAATAAGGAAGAATTTGTCACGCTTCCCACATTTAGTTTTAACAAGAGATTACAGTAATACTAAAGTATTATAGTAAACTATAAATGTATAACTTTTAGGAACTTTCCAAAAATCTATCGCTCCGCGGATCGAAACTACGCTTTGCTTGGGTTGTAAAATATTTGCAGAAAAAAATATTATTTCATCGCGGTATTAATTAGCTATTGAATTACTGATTCATATTTTATATTGTAATGACAACAATTTTGAAAGCTCAAATGAAGTCAATTAACAGATGAGCTCCAAATTGAAGAGAATAATTTACAAATTATGAACACATAGTTATTTTATAATATTTATAAAGTATGATATTTCCCGACTTCTAAGAAAGGGTTATGTTTTTGCGTGTATCTTGTATGTATGTAATATTCTTTATTACCTCATATCTCCAGAACCGCTGAACGGATTTACATATTTGAGGTATCGTTAGATTTGTCTTAGCAACCCAAGTGTTTTAAGATAGGTGACGTTAAAAAAATATTATCACGGCGGCTGTGGGACACCATTGGACTTAGTGAAAAAAAAAATCGTTTCGAATACCACAACATGGATATCAAATTCAAGAGCTCAATACGAGGATTTCAAAAAGGTCTATCATGATTGTCATTACCATAATAAATTCTAACAAAAAAGTGAAAAATAATATTTAAAAAAAACCCCGACTGCATAAAACTAAAAAGAACATAAACAAGCCCAATAGCTTATTAGAATTAACAGTCTGGGCACTAATTTCCTTCTGTTGAGTAAACAGCTAATCGTTGCACACGGCGTTTACGTAAAACAATCATATTTTAAATATAAAACACACAAATCTGGTCAAATATATAACAATATCTCCCAAAGTCAAATCTTGAGGCTGGCCGTGGCGCAGTGGCACGAAGTGTGACTGTAAAACTGACTGGTTGTGGGTTCGATC
>DWAN01003807.1:0-12938 GCA_018230445.1 Heliconius hewitsoni
CCAAAGAGGGGCCCTAGATAACTAAGCTACTATAAATATTTATGTATTATATTAACTATGTAGTTTCAAGCAAAGTAATAAAACAAGAGGAATTGTAAACTGATGTTAGGGAATAAAGAGGCTTTTTATTTATTTAATTTTTTTTATTTAACAACATTAGTAGATTGTAAGCAGGCGTACAAGAATTTCGACGTAACTTGATGAGGATGTTTAATAATATATAATAATGAAGTTTCTGTTTTAAATATTAAGATTAAGTCCAGTTACGCAAAATAGTGTAATAGTAGAAAGAAAAGAGTAGAAACTTATTTATTGCCCACTATATTAAACAATATTCATAGTTTATATACTTAAAATTGAAAATTCATCACACTATAAAAATATAACAATAAATAACAATAAATAAAATCACATACCCGAGGCATTATCAACCCCCGACCGCTCCGACTGATCACTCTCCGACTCACTCTTTGACTTATCTCCTGACGAGGTACTCGGGGTCATTTCCTCTATACCGCTATCCAGCTTTCTTCTTTTCAGCTTGGTCTTTCCTTCTGTCTCATCTTCTTCTTCTGTTCTACTCTCTTCCCATTCCATTTCTGTTTGTGATGTTGAGGCTTCTTGAGCTATTTTTGGGCCTAAGTCTATTTCTACTTCTGATGGTACACCTGGCAAGTCAGGTCTGGTAGGTCCCTGGTAAAAATGGTATAGAGACTTTTGTAACATATTCTAGAAACACAACTAGGCCTTTAATGACCGAGTGTTTGACTAGATTTAAAGTGTAAAGTTAAACAATGGCCGAATAGTATGACAGTAAATATAATGTGAATATAATAAGGATGTATGATGTAGTGGTATATGCTTGAGTAAAACATAGACGAGGAGGGTTGAAAATTAATTTTAGGTAGATAGAATTAAATAGAGAGTAAAGTATACTAACAATTCTTCCATGTGCACTGTCATCCCCCGACCCTGACGACCTTGGATCTGATACCACAGCAAGTTCGTCTGAGCTGGTCTGTACCTCCTTGTTAGACGTGGACGTCTCCCCCTTGTTCTTGTAAAACACCACTCGACATCCAGGGGGCAGCCTTGGATCATCTGGATCATCACTGTGTGGCCTTTTGAGACGCTTGTGTCGCATGTTAGATGGCCTATCTGGCCTCTTGCGAGGTCTTGGAGGCCTCGTATCCTCGGAGTCTGAGGTATCACGTGGATGGTCTGATGAGTCGGATCTTGGTTCATCTTGGTTATTGTTGTCTGTTTGTTCGTCTGGCTCTTGTTCTTCCTCATTTTCTTCTTCGTCATTTTCATTTTCATTCTCATTTTCGTCTTCTTCGTCGGAAGTGTCGGAATTTGAATCGACTCTGTCGAAGCGTAACGCGTCTGCTAATCGATTGTGCCCCATGCTGATGACTAAACTGAGGAGTGCATTCATTTCGTTGCCGCCACTCTCACTATCCAAGTCGTGAAGGAGGTTTAAGCCCTCTGTAAAAAAAAATCTTATTTACTTATTTTGCATTTATATCATAATTACACAATTTTAAATAGATAAATACTAATTTACAAATATACGTAGAGTATGAAAATTTAGTATAGGTTTTGAGTTTCAAAACAAAAACCACTAAAATCGAAACTTATAATACCAACAACAACTCACCAACAGCGCTCCCCGGCTCGATGGGTATACATATCCTGCTGGGGCACACGGTGGGCGGCGGCGCTCGCGGCACCTCGCGCAACTCCGGGTGGCGGCGCAGAACGCCGAGCCGCATGGCGCGACGCACAGCCGCGCGGGCGAGCAGCTGCAGCTGCACGGGGGTTTGCTCATCTGTAGAAGGGAAGAAGTTGATATATGATATTGTTGAAGTGGTGGTTTCTTGTTGCATCCTTTCAGGTAATATTCAAATGTTCATTTATCTTAACTTTACAAATCATATTTTCTCTGTACGTCAGTGAAATTAATGGAAACAATGTAATATTTTTTTATAGTGGAATATTTTAATTTAGGTCGTCGACAACACGACAGTTGTGGGTTCGATTTCGACTCTAGGTAACGAAATATTTAATAATTTAAATTTTAGTAACGAGACAGAGCGTGGCGTTGAGACATGTTATACTTCAATAATTCGGCGGAAAGTGGCGAACAGAGTGTCTTCCTAAGTTCACTCTGCCTACCTAGCTACATGCGGGATGCATAAAAAGATGTATATTTTGTTTTAAGATTAAAACATTGTTTAACACCATATATACGGAAACAAGAGGCGAAAGAGGTATGTAGACACCGTAGCGTTTGACACTCCGTTCTCTCTGACTACCCCGCTAGGGATCTTGTGGGAAGTGAAACTAAATTAAGTTTTTAGTTATGTGAAATCATATTATTATAACATATATATGTATAAGTAAAGATTTGCGAGTTCAATCCTAATTCATAATCAAATTATTGCTTTATGCCTAAGCCACTAATGTCATTTAATAACCTAATTCAAAATCTACATATCATCACGTACCAAGTTTAAGTTGTGCTGCAGCCTCCTCATCTGTCGGCGCACGGAGCGCTGTAGAAGGCACGTTGAGTAAATTACGAGATGTCCACTTGTTTTCTTCCACACGACGGATTTTTAGCATAGTGTCGCCCACTGGCATCACTAGGATACCTCCAACCTAGATAAACGATCACAATATAGGTTTAAAAAAGTTAAAACAAAACAAGCTCATATTATGAAAGTATTTTGTACCTATTTACATTAAGTGATTGGAAGATACATAAATCTAAGAAAATCGTATTGAAAACGTGATAATACACATAATAAGTTCTTTGATTTTCACGATTATTACACATTGTAAATGAAACTATTTTAACCGGATTAATCGCGTATATTTCGTATTTTATACATTTTCGTATTTTAAATGTATAAAATACGAAATATACGCGATTAATCCGGTTAAAATAGTTTCATTTACAATGTGATAATACACAATTTAACATGATGTGATCGAAAGGAAACTAGGAATTTATCATATTAGAATCTAACCACTACGCTACTACTAGTACTTAAGTCATAAAAACATACATATATCTAACACCAACGCTCATTATAATATTACCAGAGCGAGACAATGCACATGTTAAATATTTAATTTGCACCCGTTTAATTGTTTTATTTACTGCTTTCTTATTTTACTTTCTCGTTAACAGTCAGAGTAAATATAAAACTATTTAAACCATACCTTAACAAGCCTCTTGAAGTAAGTCTGATGTTCTTCTGGACAGCCAGCGCCGCAGTACACGCGGTCGTAAGCAGCAGTGTTTGGTGATAAACATAAGCCATTACCTATAAACGTTATATATTATTAATATTTTTTTATCTAAAAAAGAAAATTTAGTGTTAAGATCTCCAATACTTAAAATTCTCCATCCAATTCTTATTACAACACCTATTCCATTAAGTTTTTTTTTTAATATACAACTTTAGTATTTTTTTATTTATACACCGCTTAGGCATCTTTTTTTTTCCTAACTTCTTTACAGGAGTTAGAAAAAAAAGAAGATGCTAAAGACTAAATCTATTGTTGCTCATAAATCGTTTGTATTTATTTGAAAACCATTATTAAAATAATAAATACTTATCAAATGCTAAACTACTGTATTTAACCAGACTAAAAAAAAATTTAAAAGAGGGTTTTGAATCCCCACCCATCAATTGTAGTCATACCAGATCCAGGTTTTAATTACGCCATAACGTGAAATTTCATTAGTTATTATTCTTAAATACATAAATAAGTAAAAGTTAAATTATATTTCCATAAAATGGCATTCTTATATTTTCCAAATTGATAATCAATTTGGGGACTAACCAGACAGAAAAGCGAGTCTGTAAGTTTCTCTATCAGGGAATATGAATTTCGAGTGGTGGTTACTTTGGCAGCTATTAGGTAAATAAGGCACATAAACTTTCGTTAAATTATAAAGCTTCTTGTTATTATTTTCTTCGTAACAATATTCGAAAGGACGTTAATCCACTGCCAGCCAACTAATTTTATTAAAAAATGTTAATTGTTTACTATAAACCCTAATACATTATAAGTAAAAGATTACAATAGACCAAACACGTTATCTCACTCGCATCCGTTTAAATGTATATGCCTATAATAGAACTTCAATGTGTCTGGCAAAATGAACAAACCAACAAAACAAAAGTTTGTCAACTGGAATATCATCGCCACGACGGTGATCGATTAAACAAAAAAATATATCGATATCTCAATTATCACAGTAAAAAAAACGACATTGTCCATATAAAATATTAATCTAAGTTGTTTTTAAACTACTTTCACCTACAAAACACGAAATAAGTCACGCTGCTATACAATAATACAACACGTCTATGATGTTGCACAACCACTGCGACATACCATTCAAAAAGTTCAAGGGTCTTTTTAATTATTTGGTAACCTATTTATTACAAAACAAATAGCTTGCTTTTACAGGTACAATTCAAAATAAAAAAATAGCCCCATAGCCCGCATAGCGGTGTAGACAGAGAGAAGACAGTGTTAAGACTCTCCATACTGCACTTTCTGCACAAGTCATTGTGTGTTGAGTGGTGGAACCCTTCACTCCTCCGCGTGGAGATTGAAGTCAAAACCATCGTGTTACAGTCAGACGCGTGCCCACTGCTCCACAAAGAAAAACAAGTTTGTAAATTTTCAGGCAAATCGCAAGATAGGTAGGTCAAAAAATTGTAACGAATTTTTTTATCAGCTTCACGTTGTATCCCGCAAACAGTAGGGTAGGCAGAGGGAACCTAGTGTTAAGGAACACAAATCTGAAGGCATTGCGTGTTGAGTGAGGAAACTCAACGCCGCGTTTTGCCTCGACACAAGAGCAAAGAAATTAGAATATAAATTAAAATAAATATTTATTTCCTTGAGTGGGGATCAAACCCACAACGTAACCTAACTTGCACTTAAAAACCATTAAATCTGTAGATCAATTATAGAAATATGGACCAAGATCTAATTATTGTACATGTTGCCGGAGGAACAGCAGGTATTTTATACAATCCCTAAAAATTTTATTCAATACCTAAGTAAACCTTGTCTGGATACCTCAGTTTTTATTATATTGTATAACATACTGAAATTATACAGATTGCTAGTGACACATATGTGAATAAAAATGTTAAAAAAATAAATTATTTTTAGCTTCATACTTTTTCCTACATATAACAGGATGGTTCTAGACATTGCATATTAAATGGTGAAACTTGACACCACACATTATATAACCAACAGCAGGAAAATGACAATAACTTAAATATAATTGCAGAAGTGCCTCTGTTCTCTCTGATTATCCTAATAAAAATAAAGTGTGAAGCTAAAGCAAAATCTTTTTATGTTAGCATATATTATTTATAGCATTATAAATATCTCCTTTATATTCAAGATGTCACTGTAATTAAAAGATCGTCATTTGTACACACTATGTGCTGTGTCTTTTCTGGTGGATATAAAAAAAAAGCAAACAACATGGCACTTGTGTTCTAAAATACTGTAGAGAAAAGTTATTATTAGAATTAGTATTGCAACTATAAACAGAATTGGATGATGTGTAACAAGAGTGAATAAAATAATTATAAAAGCTGGATTTTGTGCCTGTTTTGTTGGTTCCTCTGACAATTATTAGACAAAATAATTACTTACCAAGAAAAAACTTAGGCACACAGAAATCAAAGTCATCCAAAATTGGTGAATTTTCTTTGAATTGGCCAATTTTCGTAACAGCATATTCTACCACCGCTGGATGCACCTCCACTCCATGGCTGATGCCTGATGTTCCAAGGATCAGGCCGGCTAGGGTACTGAAGTAGCCAGTCCCAGAACCAATATTAAGGAAGGAAAGGCCTGGGCTCAGCTCCAACCCCTCCATCACCTCACTATTGGGTAATGGAATACACTTAGATATAGAATCATAATATTCCAAGTCTAAGTGTGGGGTCCCAGGAACACCCCCTGGTTTTGAAAAAATTAACTAAATGATAATTGACTATCTTCTCTTATTAAAAAATTGGGTAAATATTTACCTCAATATTGTAAAATGTTATGAATTATCACACCATCCACATGTTTTGGGAGTTAATATCATTATGTATGTATGCCCTAGTAGCTTTGTCATGTACTTTAACAGTAACAAATACTTTTCATTTATTATTACGATATATTAAGCAAGTCATTTTAAACTTCATCATAAATCGTGTATCCTTAACAAAGGTACATTGAAGTCAAGTAATATAAATGATGATATTATATTCACAACATACATACAGGATTACTAAAGAAGATACAAAATTGATATGACAATAAGAATGTTTGGGTGTATTTTAAACACTGTTTAGATTGGAAGTATAATTTGCTAAACGAAATTATAATAGGTTGCATTATTGTTTAGAATCTTACCTATAAATACATGGAGAAGACAAGTGAAGAGGCCCATTTTTCCAGGCCAAGTCCTTATAAGCCTGATCCCTTGAATCAGGCGTCATAAAATCCGCACGATCCAAAGCGCGAAATACTCTTTCAACCCCCTGCGACCGGATATAATTCCCGGTCATTAAATTGTCTATTAACTCATTGTTATCCCGCCCCGAACTTATTGCACCACCCATTTTTAATGATATTCAATTGTACTTGCACGGTAAAAGCTAGTTATTTACTACTTCAGTTGATTATATATTATGTGACGTCAGTTGTTTTTTAACATATCTTTTGTAAAGTACCAACAACTGGTATCAAAGCTAATAATAAATACCCTTCACTAAACTATTAACGAGCACTTTAAGTTGACATTATTATATTGAGTTTTGTTAAGCATTCGGACAACTTGTCTTTTAATTGAATAATATTATTCTTATACACAATTTTATTTTAATAAAATCGATAATTGAAGAAGACCAAAGCAAAATTAGAACACCACAGACAATAAATTGTGTAACACATAAGTTATCATTGTTGACAGAATAAGTAAAACTAAAATAAGTTAGATCTAACAATAAAGGTGTGATCTCATTAAGTATTAAATCTTACGCTCTGTAATTAATTATCGTGTCTCTTTACAAAAATACTCTTTAGGTGCATTTTATTTGTTAGTGAAAATAAAAATTTACGTTACCATTTGTTTTTGTAAAAATATATTATTTTAATGATACAACCGTACTCTTATATATTCAAAAACATTATTTATCAAATATCTGAAATACAAAGATTAGATTCTCTTGTAATTCTTAAAACAATCTGCAACATTTACTTATAAGTAATATCTGCCAAATAATAAATAATATAGATGTTGAGTTTTTATTATCATATTTCATTTCTACGTGACTTACGTGGCTTTTTTAATGATTCGGCATCTTTCTACAATCTATGGTACTAGAATGGTGAAATTATATTTGACAGATTAGCAGTCAAATTGGGGTTGGGGAGAGTTGTAATTGTTTTGCGCATTTCTTATTACAATAAATCAATTTATCCATTAATAAATTAATTTCATTTAATGTCTTGAAATTTTGTAAGAAAAACGGTTTTAGCCCATATTGATACGAATGTGTTGTGAGACAATAAACTAAATAGTGAATTTAATAAGTGTATTGTAAAAATATATGTTTTGTGACGTAATATTATAAAAAAAGTAAAACAATAAGTAGTACAATGGCAGAAACGACGGAAGCGAAGGCGAGCGCCTCAGCTCCAGGCGGTGACGCTGGTGGTGAAGAGGAGAGGCGCGATGAACGTATGCTCGAATGCAATATTTGCCTCGATACAGCGCGAGATGCAGTTGTTAGTATGTGCGGACATCTTTTCTGGTAAGTTCTTCATCTAATAACAGAATACAAACAACTAAAAAGTATTATAGGTTTAATTAATATGCATTTGGCCATTATACAATGAGCCCATAAATGTTAAAACAAATACTTGTATGTTTAAAGTAATTTCGTAAAAACAAGTTTAACTAATAAACTAAACGCTATTGCAGCTGGCCATGCCTTCATCAGTGGTTGGAGACCAGACCAAATCGTCAATCATGTCCAGTTTGTAAAGCTGCTATTAGCAAGGAAAAAGTTATTCCATTATATGGTAGAGGAAATACTAAACAAGAAGACCCTAGGAATAAGGTATTTAAATCTGTAATCAGTTATAAGATAACCAAAGCATTTAGCTTTGTTTATCTTATAATTGACAATATATTGTATATGTTTTAACCCTATTATGAATGTTTCTTTAAAAATTAATACTCATTTTTGTACAATAATAATAAATGAATAAAAACCAAAACAAAACCTATCTTAGGTAGCTTCTTTATGCCTTTCTTATGCATAGCAAGGCTCAAAGAGTGAATCTAGATTTTATTTTTTATGATCTTGTCCCCAAGTGAAGATTGACACCATAATCATTATCACGTTTCACTCAAAATCTTAGGTCATTGTGGTGTAGTCTGATGTTGGCTATATCAAATACCATTTTAAAAATCACTTAATTTAGTTGTGATAAAACTTTATTGTAATATAAAAAAATTTTACAAATATAATAATTTATATAATAATTTTACTTTATCATCAAAATATCCAGTGACAACTGTGTATAATTTTTAAAAATATGTTCTTTATTCCAACCATATATTTATTTAGTGTGAAAACTAAAAATGTATTTTAAAAATGTCTGTAATATTTGATCTGTTATCAGGTACTCTAATAGGTAGGGATTGGGATAGGAAGTGGAAAAGGAGTGTATTTTTAAATATACTCTCTTTTTCGTTCCTTTCCCCTTTGGTTGTCTCTGTTTACCCTCCAATATGTAGAAAATTTGTTTTACATTGTATTTAATTCCATATTTTTTGGATCCTGTAATTATTTTAAGAAATTCTTTCTCAATGCTTCTCCTACATTCTCCAAGGAAGGAATATGCCAAATTTGAAGTTACTATTATATTGTAATTGCTGTGCTGTGATATTGTAAAAAGAGATTACAGAATCGCACATATGATAGTAGAATGAATATTAATGTTAATTTCCATTAATAGTAATTTCCATTGTGATATAATGATAAATTACATCATATACTAGTGACCCTGTGTAGGTTTGCTTGCTTCTTTTTTCTTTAATATTCATATTATTTATGCACATTTAAGGAAAAATTGATTGATTATATTAGTATAGTCATCTATACTGATATATTGTATTATCGCAATTTAAATCTTTTGAGATATAGTTTCTTTTTGCAAAAATTGTCATATTTAAGAAAAAAAATAGTTATATCACATCTAGAAATACACTTCAATTTTATTTATATGTCATAGATTATGTAAAGGAATGTGATTATATATTTTCCTGTAATTATTTTCTTACTTGTCAACTAGATATTTGTACTAGCTTTGCTAAAGAATTTAAAAATGTTACAATCTGTCCAATATCCCTCTTTAATCCACACATAGTGTTCTGAATAACAAATCACAATGTTGTCTTTGGACAATTTGAACATGGAATTGGCCAGGTTCCTTCAACATACCCTGGCTATTGGCAGGATTCAATGTAAAGCTAAGAAATAATCTAGGATATTATGTATAAATTATTTTACTATTTTACAATTTTTTAACTCTTTTCAAATGTGTTAAAAGAGAAATTAAAGTAGACGGTGTGCGAGTCGGGCTCGGGCACGGAGTGTTCCTATATACCATTACGTATAAAAACATGCATAAAAAGTCTCTTAAATATTTTATTTTTATCTGCTTTTTATAATTTTTTTGTTATAGTGGTAACAGAAATATATGAAACTTTCAACTGTTTAACAGGGTTTCGTGAGTGCAGCCTTCTAACAGATGGACAGACAAACGGACGGACGAACGAATGGACAGCGTAGTCTTACTAATAGGGTCCCGTTTTACCCTTTGGGTACGGAACACTAAAAGGAAGGGCAAAGTTTAAGCTAGTTATTGATTTAGGATACTGCAGAAGATTTCAATTCATCATAAGTAGTGATAATAGAATGTTATAAACTAACGCTATAATGAAATGTTTCTCACGTACTAAGAGATACCGCCGTGACGTCTCTTATCTGGCCTGTTAGGTATTTCTGATAATAATAGCATTTACCCACTTCCTGGTATAAATATGAATACTATTTTATTTACTTTCCCCTAAATTATTTGCTCTAAATTGTTTGATTGATCTATAACTCTTGTATTTAGTTTTTGTAATACTAACAAATGTGTTAGCATAATTTGACACTGATTTTATGGTTTTATACTTATATTTTTTTTTAATGAAATCTAATATCTAAAAACGCGGCACGCCATTTTTTGAAAATATGGCAATGCGTATGTAACGGAGTGTCTTAATACTAGATTCTGAAAACAACGTGAAGCTGTAGACTGTAGATATACCTGATAAATACTATTCATACTTTATACGACGATAACGGAAATTAAAATATTCAAATAAATTGTTTAAGATATTTTGTTAACACAGCTCATTCATTCCAGGTGCCACCAAGACCGGCAGGCCAGCGCACGGAGCCCGAGTCGAACAGCGGGTTCCCCGGTTTCGGTTTTGGTGAAGGGTTCCACATGTCGTTCGGTATAGGCGCGTTCCCCTTTGGCGTGTTCACTTCCACATTCAATTTTGGTGATGTTAGGCCTAGTGCTGGTAAGTTATTTATTTTCAAAATATGAATCATAGAAGCCGTCGTGGCGCAGTGGGACAAATGTTTGATTAGTACATTAAAATTGACTCCACAATATGCAAATTTTATATAAAATTTACTGAATTTCAAATGTACATACATTTACATTAACACAATATACATTTAATCTTTCAAATATAAATCATAAAATGGGTATTCCGAATACCTTGCACGGTTTCCTTTGTGAAAACAATGTGACGGCCATTTATTTTTATGTTAATAATATGCTTTGTCTACACGTCGTTTATGTTTTATTGGAAAGCACACTTAGTTCAGTGATTTTTTTTTATACACAGTAACTACTCTGCACCTATTGTATGTTATTTCATCTGTAATTATAGTATTCTTCGTCAGGCCAGTCGTGGTGCAGTGGCACAAGCGTGTGACTCTAAACGCTACGGGTTGTGGGGTCGATGCCAATCAATATTTAATATTTTCATTTCCTCGCTCTGGTGTCGAGGCAAAAGCGCGGTGTTGAACTCCGCCACACACACATTGCCTCCAGAATTCGGCGGAAAGTGGTACAGCGTGAAGCTGAATAAGAAGGTTATAGTAATTTTGCGTATTTTATGTATAGTGTAGGTGTATTATATTCGTACGTACCAAATTTTTATAGATCTTCATCTATTAAAAATCAATTTTATTTTGAAATATTCTTCATAAGGAAAAAGATGACCAACAACTTACGGTACAACCCTCGATGTGCGAGTCCGACTCGCACTTGATAGGATTTTTAACGCACGCATTGTAGTCTTTTCCTTTCCCCGTCATTTTCAAACGGTCCATAAATTATTAAGCAACTATATTTATTTAGTAGCTGAATAATATAAAAATATTTATACATATTTTGTATACAACTACATTTTTTTTATACAATTTCAGCACCCCGCGGCACCGCCCAGTACGAAGAGGAGCAGTTTCTATCAAAAATCTTCTTGTGGGTGGCCATTTTATTTGTCCTCTGGCTCATTTTTGCCTGACATGGACAATTTAACCAATCCTGGCTGCGAATGGAAACTTTCTCAGGCCTAAGTGAATATACTTAAAATATATATATATTATTTTCAAGCAAAAGGTGCCCAATAATAATTTGTTAACAGACAAAGCATTTCTGTATGATAAGGAAATAAACTTGGTGGTAATTAACCTTGTTCTTCACTTAATAATATTAAATAGAAATAGAATTTAATAATATTTTACATAATATATATAACAACAAAATAAGTTTGGATATTGATTTAACTGTACACGTAACTTATGATTTACTTGGTTTTTATTATTTATTTTCCAAAAAACCTACTTTAAATAGTTTGTTTTTTAAATTATGTATTAAATAATAAATTGTTTTACTTACCTTACAAGGCCAAGGGAATGACGATCCCTGTATGTCTCACAAGCAATATCATATCAACTTTTATATATAGAAAGGAATTTGAGTAAAAATCGTTTTAGTATTAGATATCTTAACATAAAGTCAACATTCATACATATGATCTCCGGAAGAATATTTGTACAAAGTTCATGTAAATTTTGGCTTCTAAAATTAAATATGTTAAGTGCACTTATTATGTGTGCATTTTTATATTACATATGTAACGTATATATTTGTAAATTAGCGGTAAAATACTTTTGTAATTGCCTTTTTTTCGTAGGGATTGAACCTGTGACTATCACAAGTCATCTTAACTTAGTAATTGAATCGTTAAAATGCTATTTTGAACAGAAGCTATATAAAATTATTACATATGTAAAAAAATATAAAACAAGTGGATATCAATATTGTAATAACTTGCTACTAAATAGGTAAATATTTTTTTAGGATTTATATACGAAATAGACAGTATGTGCTTAATGCAAGCACTACAGATATTGATAGATTTTATTTATACATACACATACGTATCAACATATGTGTATGTATTACTATATTTACCTGAAATGGGATTTAAATCCATAACCTTCAGCTTTGTAAAGCTATCTTTAACAACTAGACCTAGAATAGCTTTGAACTATGCATATAATAAGATTTACTTTATAATTAAATTTTAATATTCAGGCAAATTTTTATTTTGTTTGATGAATTGGTGATTGGAATTTTTGTTTAAATTGGAAATATGCCCGAAAATCTATAAAGTACTTTAAATTCTATCATCATGATATATATATATATATATATATATATATATATATATATATATATATATA